>PVJI01007847.1:0-75288 GCA_004026765.1 Micronycteris hirsuta | reverse complement strand
ATTGTCAGACCATCCCATCCCCTGCCCCCACTTACCTCCTCTTGGCCTCTTCGTATCGAAGGCGCAACCTGACCTTCTCTGCCAACTGATTGTTGCTGCCGGCACCAAACTGGAGGGAAGAGAGAAGTCAGAAGTCGTGTGGCTGTTGTGACTGGTGTGGAGTTGGGTGTCAAGAACTCAGGAGAGACTTGACAGCTTGTGTGGGGAGGAGCTAAGAACAGCCCCCAACGATTGGGCTGGCTGGGCGCATCCCAAAGAAGCCAGTTAGGCAGAAACACTTTCCTTCCTTCAGGCCCTGGGAAGAGCCCCAAACGCAGACATCAATCGAGTCTAGAAGAGAAGCTCATGGCTCAGAATATCATCTCGCGGCCACAGGTGGCCTGCAGCCCATTCAAGCCGCAGAAGCATGGAGGACAGCTGGTTGGGAGGAAATAGGGACAGCGGAAGTACAAGAGAAGCCATTCTGGGGGCACTGGGGAGAAGGTCAACCGAAAACTCAGGAGGCTGCAGCCAGGAGTGACACACTGGGTGAACGAGGAGAAGGTTCTAGAACTGGAAGGAGGCACGCAGGTCCTTCTCAAATATTTCAGCCCACAGCTGGCTTGTAGCTGGATCCATAAGTGGTGGTGGGGGGAGGGGGCACAGGGTGAGGGTGGGGTAGGCCTGTTTGCCGTCGAGAGCAGCAAGAAGCTACAAGGCTCACCCAGTCAGACGTGGATATAGCTTCTCTTCACAAGTGGGAGCACAGCTATAGAAATCAGATAGGAATAGCATTTTAGCCACAGAGCCCAGGCAGTGATTCGTTCAAGGTCACCTGCTCTAGAAAACAAAAGCTCCCCAAAGCGACGGATTGCCACGGGCCAGGCCTGAGGTCAGGCCCGGACAGAACCTGCACCGTTCATCAACCATGACCAGACCGAGCTTTGGAACTTGGGGTTGCGCAGCTGCCTGGAAGCCGCATACATTGTTCTGGAACTAGCAGGAGGAAAACGTCTTTTCCAGCTGGTGAGAGAAGAACAGAGTGGCTCTGCATAGTATGAAGGAAACCAGAGAAAGACACTTGGTCCTTCAAAAACACTTTCTGTGCGGCACCTAGACAAGCTTGTGGCCAAGTGACAGTCAAGACCGGGATTAGGTGGGAGCTTTTCCTCACACCATTATCTCCCGACATGCTGGGGCCAGGAGTTCTGCAAGAGAACGGGGCTACGGGAGGCGCCGTCAGCAGCCAGCCGCACAGAGGGCCACCGGCCAGCTCCTTCGGTGAGCACCGAGAGGGGGTCGCCCATCACAGCAGCCTCCCGGTGGCTGTCCCTCAGGAGGTCCCCAGCAGGAGGCACTGCTACTCACACTTCCTGAGATGTCTGTCTGGGAGCTCACGTCCAGGTACTGTTTCGGCAGCAGGAAACCCGAACTCTCCAGAGAGCTGCTGCTGGACCACAGGTCAGAGTGGGACCCTCTGTCGGTCCGGAAGCCATCCTTCAGCATCGCAAGGCTCTGAAGCAGGGAGGACAGGGTCAGTGACATGCTTTCCGCCCTGGAAGGGAGCTCCGGGTCTGTCAAAGCCCATGTACCTTTCTCTCTACCTTTCGTCATCTGGGAGGAATCCACGCTCATCCCGACATCCTACTTCTGTTGTAAAGAGCCAGCAGTGGGTGGGCACTTGCTAGGTGCTGGGCACTGTGCCAGGCCCCTCATTTGGGAGACTGGGGTGGACACTGGCTCTGGAGCCACACGGCCTGCATTAGAATCCCCACTCGGCTCCTTCCCAGCTGTGTGATCTGAGCTAGAGGAATACCCTCTCTGTGCCTCAGTTTCCTCTCCTGCAGAAGGGGAGTAATCACAGATCCCATCTCATGGGGCTCTGATGCTGATTAAGCGAGATGCCCAGGGTAAAGGGCTAGTGCAGTCCACACTCAGATGCTGTCAGCTTTACCACAGTCTCTTTTAATCCTGGCCACAGCCCTGCCAGGAATGACCCGTCAGCATCCCCACTTTATCCACCAAGGAGCTGTGACGCAGAGAAGCTGGCGACCAACAGAGCCAGGGTTTCCTGGTCTATGTGACACAAGACTCGGTGCTCTGAACCGCCACTCACAGCACGAAAATGTCCCACTGCCCACCAGGGCCTGGTCTGAATGCTTTCACTGGGCTGCTGTTCTGGGCAGGAGCTTCAAATTATTCTGTTTGTGATAGAGGGTGAAGCTTCCTTCACCGAGTCATTTACGGCCTCTCTGAGCCTGCAACTCCTCCTCTGCTGATGGAACAAGAACATCTCCGAGGTCACGGTAGTTCCTGTGAGAGGCGGTGGGACGGACAGGGGTTACGAGAATGGGCTTCTGAGACAGGGGTTCATAGATTTGAATCCTGCTTTCCCGTGTACTCTCTGAGATATGCAGCCTTTACATCTGCACAATGGGGATGAAGTAGGGTTGGTGTGAGGGCTCAGTGAGGCACAGTGCACGCAAAGAGCTTGGCACAACTGCCTGGGACATTAATCACACCTATTATCGTCTGTTTGGGTCCCAGCAGAGAGCCGGAATACACAATGAAATGCTTATAAAGATGCTACCTTTTGGCCCTGGATGGTGTAGCTCAGTGGATTGAGCGCATGTCTGTGAACCAAAGGGTCACCAGTTCGATTCCTTGTTGGGGCACATGCCTGGGTTGTAGGCCAGGCCCCCAGTAGGGGGGTGGATGTGAGAGGCAAACACACAGTGATATTTCTCCCCCTCTTTTACTCCTTCCCTTCTCCTCTCTAAAAATAAATAAATAAAATCGTTAAAAAAAAAGATGCTACCCCTTGATGTCAAGGTTAACAATGTCAAATCACCTCCCTCCATTTGGTCCTTTGAAAGGTAAGCAAGGTGGCTGGAGCTAGTGGCAAGGGCATGACCTTTGGGCTAGAGGGCTCCTGTTTTAACTGTCATTTTACACAGCCTTGTGACCTTAGGCAAGTCACTCAATGCTTCTGAGCCTCCACTTCCAAGAGCCCAAGATAACTAGTGGTAAGAACTCAGTGATCTGCGTAGCACATGAACTAGCCCACGAGTCCTGGCACAGAAAGGGGCCCAGGAGACACAGAGATGGATCCCCCCACCATAGGAACTTCGTACCTTAATGAGATCTTGCTTCTCCTTCTCTCCACAGGTGATGGCCTTCTTGATGGCTTTCGTTTCCCTCAAGACAGCCTGAGCTTCATCCAGTTTGTAGCTGCCCTGAGCGTCCGACATTTTCTTATCGATTCTAGGAGACAATCAACGGGAAAGGTCAAAGATAGGGCTCCAAAGGGGGAAAGCACAGACCACAGAGCGCCACTCCCTCGAGAACTCTCCTCTCTCTGCTCTGCCTGTGGAATAAGGCACAGGAGGACCCCGTTAAATTACAAATGTCCCATAGTGTGCGGCTGCAGAAGCAACACCACTACTGGAGTCAAGGGTCTGCTTTTACAGGAAGCCTTCCCAGATTACTTTCCTGGGTCCTGCAGGCTGCGCTAGCTGTTCCCATAATGCATCAGACATAGCTGCAACACTGCGTTTGTTATATTGTGTCTTAGTTAGGAATTTATGGGGTAGTGTCCTTGACTTGATGCTGGCAGGCTTGAATACATTGGAGCAGTTTTAGTATCTGGCACAGACCAGTCCTTTAGTCCAGAACTCTCAGCCACAGAACTCTTGATATTTGAGGCTGGTTCGTTCCTCGTTGTGGGGGGCTGTGCTGTGTATTGGAGGACATTTAGTGTCATCTCGGGCCTCTGCCCACTAGATGCCAGCAGTATCTTGTCTTCAACCGTGACAACCAAAAATGCCTCCATCCTTTGCCTAATGTCTTCTGGGGGAGAGAAGCCAATCACCTTCCTTAGCAGGTATTTGTGAAGTTAACACCACCATGAAGGAAAGGTTAGAAGGATGGAAAACCACCCCCCACCACTTAGTAGAGCGGCCTCGGGCGTGGCCCCAGGGTCGGGGAGCCTCAGTTTCTTCCCCTCAGGAAGCTGGATTACGTCTGTGCCCAGCCCACATCACAGAGCTGCCAGGAACGGCGAGTGGGATAAAGGATGGAAAATCTGGGGTGAACCAGACAAATGTAAAGGACTAAAATACTTCTAGTCTGGAGCTCATAGGTTTGTCTAGGTCTTACATACAGGTTTGATTTGATGGAGGGGGGATAAAAAACGTGAAGGATCACGATGTTTTCTGACGGTCACTAGAGATGGCCTGGGCCCCAACCCTCTGGGGAAAGGGGCTGCGGCGGGGGAAGGCTCAGAGGGCGGAGATGGGTTTTCACTGCTTGCCGTTTTCGCCAAAGGAGCGGCCCGAGGGGTCGGTCCCGGGTGGAGAAAAGAGGCGTCAGGGTCTGAGGGACCCCATGGACCCGTTCCTGCAGGCGGGACGCTGCTCACAGGAAGTCCGCAGTGGTCTCTGAGACACTGCCCCGAGCTAAAAAGAACCGGGGTGGGGAACCACGGACCCAACCGGGAACAGGTTTCCATCCTAGTCTCACCGACCATCCTCTGAGGAGGGAGGGGGGCAGAGAGAAACCTGACAGGGGAGGGGGGAGACGGAGGTCTCAGCACAACCCTCCCCCTTCCCCTCCGTTGGTTCAGCTCGTGGAGAGGAAACAAAGCCCCGTTTGTGTCTCCCCACTAAAAATAGCCTGTCTGTTCCTTTCGAGGACTTGGGCCTGGGCAAGCCTGCCAGGTTGGGCGCAGGCTGGTCTCAGATTCAGGTTGAGAAAAGGGAGCTTTCGGCTGCGGAGGCCTCCCCAGATGCTCCTCGGAGAGGAGGACCCCCGAGGGCGAGTATCCAGGACTGGAGGTGGCCCTGCCCTGAGTGGGGGGCGCACATGCAGGGGAGACCACTGCTTGCGTGAGCATGTCCAGGGGCTGGGGGCTCCGGGCAGGGGGCTGTGCCTAGCTGTCCCCTGCCAACACAGGGGAGGATGGCTTTGAATCCTCAGCAGGGTGAGACAGAAGCGGCCTGTCTCTGGGCCGCGGGCTCCTGACATAGCCTCCACCTGATTTCTCTTGGGGGCCTTAGCAACCCCGGCTCTGGAATTTGGCTCCGGAGCGCAGCCAGCAGAGGGAACGATCTTGGGATAGGGGTGGGGGAGGGGAACAAAGGGTCACCATTATGTACACAGTGAATGAATCTTTTTTTTAAAGGAAATAGAAAAGTTGTGTGGTTGGGGGGAGGGGAGAGCGTATGCATGCGGTGGGGGGGCATGTTTTAGGATTTCCACATTCTTGCAGTGGTCCTTTCTCTCGGCACCGCAGATCCACACACCCGGGAGCCACAGCGCGGCTGGACAGAGACGCAGGGCCAGGATCTGATGGCAGCCACCTCCTCTCTGTCCTGCCCAGGCCACTCACACCTGGGCAGGCGGCCTTGAGGGCGTGAAGAAAGGCACCATGCTGCCCCCACTCCCGCGGGAGCAGGGTGCCAAGTCTCAACCCTCCTATTCACACGGGCTCGGGGCAGCTGGCAGGCCCAAATGCCCAGCTTCTATTGTGATTTTTCAGTCTCCCTGGAGAGGTACCCTCCAACCCACGTCAACCTTTTCTTGTGCCAGTGGGTCGGTGACCATGCATTGAACACATGGTGGTGAGTTAATCCTTCCTGCATGGAATGCGAAGACAGGAAGCTAAGAGGTAGAGGAGACAGTACTGTCCTCTATTAAGGGATCTTATGTTTTCGGGGGAGGGTGGGGGTGTTACCTGGGATGATGGCAGGAAGGAAAGCATTAGGACATGAGCTCCAAAATCCAATAATACTAGGTTCCAGTCCCTGCTCTGCCGCTTACTAGCTGGGAGGCCTTGGATATGTTTTCAACCCGTCAGTGCCTCACCTATACAGTGGGCAGCACAGACACTTCCCTTCGGTGAGCTTACCCAGCACAGCCTCTAGTTCACCCAAGTTCCTTCCCAAGTCCAAGCAGGCAACTAGCTAGAGGTCACCCACCGCAGATGCACTTGACATGAGGTTTCCAATTCACTCTTTACAAGGATGTATTCAGAGAGAGAAGGCGAAGCTGAGAGGAATTAAGTCACTTTCCCAAGGTCCCAGGGAACTGGGATTTGAACCCGGGCCATCTCCTCTTGAGGCTACATTCCTAGCCCTCTGTGCCAAGGTGTACATTAAAGCAAATGCTCCCCGACACCGAACACGGGGAGCTGGCTTCCTGCTAGGGAGCGTGGGCAGCGGAGCCTTATCTGGGCTGACATCAGACATCGGGAGGGTGGAGGGTGGAGGGAGGGAGAAAAGGAGGCTTGTCTTTGGGGTTTCAGCTCAGCTTACCAAACGACAAGAATTTTCAATGCTACTACAGGGTGACAAAGTGGTAAAACAGGTTTGTGGTGGCTCAGAGAATAATGAGACGTGTTTTCCCCAGAAGCTCCTGAGAACTGCAGGAAGGGGAAGGCGGGGCAGGCTCCTGTGGAGGGCGCCCAGGGCTCCACCATGACGATGGCGATGGTGTTGATGATGATGATGGCAGACAATGACGGCAATATGGGAGAAGCCCTTAGAAGCTGCCCCACTACTAAGAGGTCTGAGGAGGCTACTTGCTTTACACGTCAAAAACAAGAATTTTCTAAGCTCCCACCACTGCCCTCAAATGTCCATGGCCCTACTGAAGATTACCAAGAAGCATAAAGCAAGGTTCCTTGTCTTAATTGACATCAGAATCTGGTCTGAGAGACAGGATTGGCATATATACAGATATGCATGTATAAATAACAGAGAACTTGTGTATAAAACCATAATTGATAGTATAAAAAATATGTGATGCACAACCTGTAATACAAAGCCATGCTTTCTTATACCTTGTGTTGTGGGGGACACATGGCCACACACCCCAGGCAGTGGGGGTTTGGGGGCGGGAAGATGTTTATAAGACCAAGAGTTCCCTCAGCAGGTGGTCATGGGTCACTCGATTAATAGGTCATGGACGCAGACAGCAAAAGGCTTGGGGCTCTGGCCACAGATCAGTGGGACTGGACTTGAGGTTCAGAGGATGATGAGTCAGGGAGAGAGAAAAAGGAAATGACCACAGAAGCCACTGTCTGTACAGATGTGACTTCCCTGGGCTTCTAAGTGAGCTGTCCCTGAGAACAGAGAAAGCTACTAAAGGTCTGCTCTGGGGCTTCCAAGAGAGCTACCCGGCTCTTCTGTAACGACTGTCCAATGAGCCCATCAGTGATAGTGACCATGATTCAATGCATACGTCGGGGTTATACAGGTGGTTCATAACAGTAAACGAATGCTTACTGAGCACTTACTCTGTGGATCCATTTCCTCATCTACAAC
This sequence comes from Micronycteris hirsuta, assembly GCA_004026765.1. Taxonomy (NCBI): domain Eukaryota; kingdom Metazoa; phylum Chordata; class Mammalia; order Chiroptera; family Phyllostomidae; genus Micronycteris; species Micronycteris hirsuta. The sequence goes on along the minus strand of PVJI01007847.1, from coordinate 67,984 downwards.
ATGGAGTTAGCTGAAAGAACAGTCCTGACAGAGTTGCAATGAGGACCAAATGCAGTCGCCTGGGCAGACACGTGCAAAGTGCTTCCTGGTGCGGAAGAAACTGCTCTTGGTACAGTCATGGCCATGACAAAGAACACATCTGCTCTACAGAAACACAGAGCTGCATCTCGCTTGGCTGCAAGCCGGCTGCTAAAAGTGAAAATTTCATTTGGTCTAAGTTTCCTGGAAGCTCCTTAAGTCACCTAAAAAGGACAGTGGGCGTGGGATCGTGCATACTCTGCTAGTAATTCATTGCGGGAGAAACGCAGGTTCCCTCCGTGGAGCTCCGTAGGTGAAGCCGGCACTCGGTTTTAGGGGCCGTAGGAAGAAAAAGAGCTTGTTTTGTTTTTGTGCATGTGAGATTCTACTGGGTCTACTGGGGGCAGGGGGGTGGGATGGGGGGAAAGACGGGCACTCGGAAATGTTCAGTATGAGTTTCTACCCTGGCTCATAAAACTCAGCTGAACGGCACAGAACTTTACTGGCTTCAGGAAATCAGGGGACGATGGGAACTCTGGTCTGATATGACTCCTAGTTTCTCTTTCTAAACCCCAGGCTTGGGTGATATGTTCAGTAAATACAGTGGAATAGAACTGGGATCACGTGATTGGAGAGCCACGTTTTGAGAAGGAGCAAGGGCGGGGAGGTGAGGAGCGCGGTGGGGAGACAGAGGGCAGGGCGGACTCACTTCTTCAGGGTCTGAAAGCCGTGCTCTTTGAACTGCAGCTCCTGCTGGAGATGGACCATCTCCCTCTTCAGCTTGTTGACCTGGAGGACGAGGACCACACACAGGGCTAAGGTCAGAGGCTGACATCGAGCTGCAGGCCGCCTTCTCCGTGCAGGGAAACCCGGAGCCCCCCGCTAACCCCACACAATGACCCAGGTCAACATCCTCTGGGTCACACTGGTCACAATACCGTCCCCTCACTGATGCTGCCCTGCTCTCCGCAGCTGCCCACTCAGTCAGCACCCCAGCCTGGCTGCCCTGTGGGCCACGCACAGCAAGCCCTTGCTCCAGGGGAACAAGAAGTAGACAGGAGCTGGCTGACCTGGGAGAGAGCCTGGCCTTCCCACTGTCCAGCTGGGCGACCTCTCTCGAGCCACCTCACCTCCCTTTCCTGTTCTGGCGGATGATGGCAATCCCCAGGGCCCTGCACTACTTAAAGCAGGGAGTGGGTACAGGAGCGCTGCGCGTGGATGTGAAAGGCAATGTAATAACTTTGAGGCAAGACATGGCCTGGGAGCAGGATCCAGCCTGCAGGAATGCTTGGTTTGGCCTGCAGTGTTACTAAATTGTTTAAAAATTACTTGCTAACATTTAAACATCGAGAAATTTCACATAATAAGCCTAGAGATATAGTTCTTCTCTAAAAATACATGAAGATCTGCCACCTCTGGCTGGTGTGGGTCGCTGGGTGGACTACCAGCTGGTGAACGGAAAGGTCGCAGGTTTGATTCCTGGTCAGGGCACATGCCTGGGTTTCAGTCCAGGTCCCTGGTTGGAGGTATGCAAGAGGCAACCAATCATGTGTCTGTCTCACATGGATGTTTCTCTCCCTTCTTTGTTCCTCCCTTCCCCTCTCTCTAAAAATAAGTAAATAAATAAATAAATAAAATCTTTAAAAAATAAAAGTAGTTGAAGATCTGCCAACACTGAGCCCACACTCCTGCATGGCCACAGTAAGCTACAGCTGAAAGTCAACTACCCCTGGAGATAGAGCCCACCTCTCTAGGTCACAGTCCCCACTGCTCCCTGCTGCCTCACCCCCAGCCCTTTCAACCCTTTTATGTTTTCTTACAAGCACCTGAGTTGGACCTGTCTGGAGTAGAACGAAACCAGTGTTCAAAATACTGACTGCCTTTCCCTTGAGCACCTCACTTACCGCCACGCCTCCGTTCCCACACCAGGAAAATAGCAAATGTGAAGTGGTTAAATAAGATCAGGTAGAACCAGCAAGAGCTAGGAAGACAGCACACGACATGAGGAACTCTGGAGTAAACCTGAGTCCCCTGTGACCTTGCATAAGTTACTTGTCCCCCAAGCCTCTGTTTGCTCCTCATTTTTAAGTGCAGATATTAAAGAAGCTCCTTCGTGGGGTCATTGTAACGGCATGAGATAATACGCATGACGCTTTCAGCACTATGCCTTGTGCACAGGGAGTGCTTGTGACGTGGTAGCTGCCGTTACCAGTACTGTTACTACGACAACAACCGCCTACCACTACTACTGGTATTATTTGGGGCCTGCTAGCCAGCACTGGCTACCCCAGCCTGATCGCGGCATCCACTCTGGCCTTGTGGGCGAGCCTCAGGGACCCCCGCGCGCAGCACACACACAGACGCCCTACCCGGGATTTTGCTGTGGCAATTTCCGCTTTCAGGATCTCAGGGTCATACTTGGAGCTGGACGATGAACCGGACACCACTGCAATGAAAAAGGGGGGAAAATTCTGTAGAAGAAACACATTTGGGCAAATCGGTGTATTTGGCCATCTAGCTAAACCCAGAAAGGAATGACCAATAGTGAATAACCTAGATGTCCAACAATGGGGGATTTGTTAAATAAATACGGTGCAGGCATACAACGGGGACCACAAAACTTGTGTGATTTAAAATGGTGGAGCAGAATACTGAACAAGGCGAAATGCCTAAAACTTACTGTTATATGAAAATAACAGTTTACCAAAAACTAGAAGGACAGAATAACATAAACAAGGAAACGATACACCTTAAACAAATACAAGCATTCTGCATCTAAAAAGATCAGAAAGAAATAAACCAAAAAGTAATAAGCACCCCAATTAAGAGGCCATCAGCTTCCCCTTTGTGTCCTTGCCCCCTCTCTAACCCTCCAAAGAGAAGAATTTTGTATTTGAACTTCCAAGTCTCACATTTCTAAACATTCAGTTTTAATTCGTTATACAGGGTGGGGCAAAAGCAGGCTTATGGTTGTGAGCATGCGAACACTTGTATTCTTGTATTGTTACTTATTAATGATTGCATTATTTTCCTTATGAACAACCGTGAAGCTACTTTTGCCCCAATCTGTATATGAACACAGTGTAAAGGTCCAACAGAACACAAGTTCTGCTATAACAAAAGAGCATTCCACAGGTCCCTATCTCCCTCTCAGAAAGGAAACATTTAACCAAGTTCGGCCAGTTTCCTGGGTATCCACCCCTCTGTGTCTAATAATATGCACGTATTGCTGCTTCCCGGTTTTTTTCAGTTAGGTGTTATTTCTTCACTCATCCCTCTGGACGATGGAGACTTAGGTCCCGCCCTTTCCCAGCCCCTACCCCACCTACACACAGGCACTGCTCCCGGCTCCCCATCCTCCTGAGAGACAGCATCGCACGGGTGACAGCAACCTTCAGTTCTGCATGCCTTTCATTCTGTAAACACTACTCGGGGCAGAGGCATGGAGCCGACTTTGCTTACTTTCTCTTTCCAGCACATTTATTCTCCCTTGAGTTGATAATCATCGGTTTTATGCTTGCCTACACACTTATCACTGACTCACCCTTACACTCTGCCAGCTATCTAAATCTCCTCTCACAGAGTCCAGGCCAGCGTGCCCCCTTCTGGCCAGTTCCTCTTTCCAGCCCTGCCTTGCTCAGACAGGTGCTGGCTTCAGTGTGAGCTGCTTGCTCTCTCCCCACAGCTGGCATCCGGAGATGCCCTCCTTGCCTCTCTCCTCATTCCAAAATACCACGTATTCCCCTCTGTGGACTATCCCTTCATTTTGGCAGAACACCAAAGTTGAGAAGGGTGAAAAGTTTTTGAAGTCTTGCATCTGTAAAAATATCTTCACTCTATCCTCTACGTGTTTACAGGTAGTTTTGCTGGATATAAAATTCCAGGTTGGAAATGATTGTTCTTAAAATTTTGAAGGCATTGCTCTACTGTCTTCTAGGTTTCCCGTGTTACTACTGAGATGTCCGGAGCTGTGCTGAGTCCTAATAATTTTTCTGTGACCTGGTTTTTCTCTGAGGAAACGTGTAGGATCTAGAATCTTTCCCAGTGTTTAAACTGCACAGATATGCCTTGGTGAAGTTGGCTTTTATCCATTACGCTGGGCACTCACTGAGCCCTTCCAATCTAAAAACTCTCCTCCATCAGTTATGGGAAATTTTTCTGAATAATTTCATTGATGCTTCTTTCCCCATTTCCTCTGCTCTATCTGAACTTTTATTACTCCGATTTCCTGGCCGGGTGCTCTATTTCCCTTCTTTTTCATCTCACTGTACTTTGTTCTGCTTTTTAGAAGATTTCAGCAGTTTTGTCTTCTAGCCTTCCTACGGATGTTTCATTTCTACCATGGTGTCTTAATTTCCAAAGGCTCCTCTGTGTTCTCTGAGGGTGCCTCTTCATAAAATGCAGCATCCTGTTCTTGCTTCACGGCTGTGTAGTTTCTCGATGCTTTCTTCTCCACGCACGCCCTGTTCCCTCCAAGGCCTTCCAATCACCACATGTTTGTTTTAATCTCTCTTTTTCATGTTCAGGGCTTTCCTCGGATGTCTGGCTCTCAGCTGCCAGCTCCCAGGTAAGAGTGGGGGCCCAAAAAGCTTACTGGACTTGAGCTTGTTGACTGAATTACAGGGTACATGATTTGGCTGGACTGTTTTATCCGGGATTCCCCATTGCCAGTGTCTTTACATCTTTTCTCTTTGTATCTCTTTTTCTGGAGAGTCTGTTCAGATCTCCCCAGACTCTTCCACTAGCCATACTAGTAGGGGAAAGCCTTGGCCCCATTCTGGGAACCAGCTGGTACCTGTGGGCTGGGGCCTCAAAATCCTATTGGTCCCACATTTGGTCAATCACATTTTCAGTATGGTCCACAGCACCAGTGAACTTGCCTTGGATCTTATAGTCCAAACTCTGTTTCATTCTCTCCAAAACATAAACCTCCAGCCTGGCTGGTATAGCTCAGTGGATCGAGCATGGGCTGGGAACCAAAGGGTTCCGGTTCGATTCCCAGTCAGGGCACATGCCTGGGTTGCGGGTCAGGTCCCCAGTGAGGGCATGTGAGAGGCAACCATGCATTGCTGTTTCTCTCCCTCTCTTTCTCCCTCCCTTCCCTTCTCTCTATAAATAAATAAATAAATAAATAAAATCTTAAAAAAAAAAAACAAAACCCATAAACCTCCAGTCTTTTGCTGGTTGGGGATGGGCAGTTACCAATTCGGGGAGGTTATCTCAGAAACAACTTTCATCCAGTTCTCTTAGTTGAGACCCTCCTCACTTCACGCCCACTCCCAGAAATAGGTGCTTGTCCAACTCGCAAGGCCTCTGCAGGTGCTCTGTATAGATGACAGTGCTGGTTTTTCCCACTACTGGCCTATTTCTCTTTTCTGAGGTCTGTCAGATAGGTTGCCAGCTTCCACATTATATGGGAAAGGGGAAAAGTAGGTTTACAATGGCTTGTATGGGAAAGAAAACAATTATTAATAAATAATAATACAAGAATAAACTGTGTGTTTCATGGACTCACAACTACAAGCCTGCTTTCGCTAAACTGTGCTGCTGCTCTGTTCCCCAAGTCTCCTTGTCCTTGTGTGTGCATGCCTTTGCAGATCTTTTAGCTGATCTTTGCTCAGTTTCAGGAGTCGGTGGTTCAACTGGCATTATTTAACTGCAAAGCTCCCGATGATTTAGTTTTCAAATTTCCCCTCTCCCAGGCCTAGAGTGAGGAAGGTGCATGGTAAGTCCACAAGAACCCAGTTCTCGAAAGTTCTCATCTTTCAGAAGATGGGAGGACCCCCGTGTAGCCCAAGAACCTTAAACATTGACTGGCTGACTTGATTAAGAGAATTGACTTTTGAGGTCGGATTCTCCTGGGCATAAGGGCTAGCTAGGTCTGCCACCTTTCACCAGTGTGACCCTGGGGACACCACTTCCTCTCCCTGGGGCCTCAGTTCCTTTATCTGTGGAATGAGAACGGCAGTGTCTTGAAGGCTTGTCTGTAGGGAGGGAGGCTACTTTAAATGGCCCATGTAGAGCGCCCAGCACCCTGCTTTGCAGGAATACAGCAGGGACACAGTCACTGTTAGCTCCCTTCTCCTTCCCAATAGAACTAGAGACTGTCACACCCCCAGGGCAGGGTCCACAACAGCCAGGGCCAGGTGGCAGAACTCTCACAAGCCCTGGCAGGCCGTCTGAGTTAGAAGCCAGGCATGCAACCTCACCGGTCTGTCAACGCGCTGAAGAGCTTGACTTGGAAGGCAAACCTGGCTCGTAAACCCTGAAGAAAGGTGTGAGGCGTGATCTTGGGATTTGCCTCTTTACCAGGGTTCCCAGTCCCCAGATGGAAGCTCTACAACATTCAAAACAACTGCCCTTGAGCCCGAGGGTGCTCTGGGGAGCACCCGGAAGTTAAATGACTGCATCATGTACTTCCTACCACTGATCATGAATTTATTCTTATTGGTTCTGAGGATCTGTTAAAAGTCTTTGTCATTTCAATGCCAATGAATTAATAATATCAAATAATAACTGCGATTATTTGAGAGCTTAAGAATATGACAGGTGCTATTCTGAGTACTTTACATTTGTTAACTACTTTAAGTCCTGTAACACCCCAGTGAAGGTGACTATTATGTCCATTTATTATTATGTTCATTTTCAGAAGAAGACCTGGAGTCAGAGAGAAGAGGCAGAACTTGGGTGAGGTCCCCCAGCTGGTAAGCTGCACACCCTGGATTTGGATCCCGGCAGTCCAGCTCCAGGGTCCACACTCTCACAGTGTTACCTAAAGTGTTTCCTGCCCCAAAGAATATTTATTGTGACATCAGGGGAATTGTTTTACTGAGACCAAAGGTTTTCCACTGAGGAATTCTGCCTCGGAAGACACGTTTGGCTCCGTGTGCAGACATTTTGGTTGTTGCAGCTTGGGGTGGGGGTGACTGCTGGGGGCATCCAGTGGGTAGAGACCACAGGTGTGGCTAAGATTCCATGATGTACAGGACAACCGCTACAGTAAAGATTAATCTGGCTCGGGGAGTGGGGGGGTGTAAGGGGACTCAATGGTAATGGAAAAAAATACAAAAAAGACTAAATTTAAAAAATAACAAATAACAGCACAGTTAAAAAAAATTAGTCTGGCTCAAAATGTCAGTGGCACTGAGGCTAAAAAACCCTGGCAGACAGAGAAGGAAATACCAACAGACAAATACGCAGATATATTGCGATATATGTGTTAAGACGATACACAGGGAACCCTCACAGAGGTTGACTTGGGGGCGGGGCGTGTGTTGATGGAGTTGTCACACCAGAGCATCTCAGAGGAAATGGCCTGCAGGATCAGACTGGAAGGATGAAGAGGAGCCAGCTGTGCAAAAGGATCCATGGAAAAGCCCTCCAAGGAGGAGAACGGCAAGTACAAGGTGAAGAAATGCAGGGCAGACTACGGAGCAGAGGGAAGGCAGGCCTTGGCTAAGGAGGGGGTCCTTGGTGTGCCTGGAGCTGACTGACAGCATGAGACGTACGTAGGGGGCGTGGTGGGCAGGGGCCTGATGACAAGGGACTGTACAGGCCACGAAAAGAGTGCTAGGAAACCACTGAAGGTTTTTCTAAGTTGTGGTAAAATATATGCAACGTAAAATTTACCACATGGACCATCTGTAAGTGTACATCATATTCTGCAAACACCACCACCACCCACCTCCAGAGTTTTTCATCGTCCCAATCTGCAGCTCCATACCCATTCAACACTAACTTCCACACCGAACTTCCCCAGACGTTGAAGGGTTTTAAACAAGGAGATAATGCAACCTGATGACGAATAAATGAAAGGACATGGAAGGAAAATGGCAAATGAATCATGGCAGGCACAAGCAGGAGCAGGAAGAGAGGGTTTGCGCAAGGAGTGGAGGAGGAGGAAAGTGGCCAGATTTGAGAAGCACTGGGAAGCGATACAGGCGAGATTCAGGGCGGCCACTCCCTCCTCCTGTGGTGGTGGGGGTGGGGGTGGGCCCTGGCGGTGGGAGGTACTCACAGCTGACCTGGGAGCCCAGCTTGTGCTCCCAGACGGCATGCAGCTGCTGGTACTCCTGCTGCGCAAGCTCCAGGCGCTGCTGCTTCACCTGGTAGATCTCCTTCTGTGCACTCAGGGCCTCCTGGGCCACCACCAGGTAATCCTTCAGCATGTGCTCCTGCTCGCGCCGCCATTGTACCCGGGGGTCCTCGATCTGAGTGGTCTCTGCAACAGAGGCCAGAGACTCTAGGTCAGTACCTCACAATTATCTGCTGGGGTGGTGGCCTGTGGAATCCACTACCAGAAAACAAAAAGCATAATGAATGGAAAACCACAATAAATGTGAATGGGTTACACTTACCTATTAAACAACAGAGACTCTTAGCTTCGATTAAGTAAACCAACACAAAATTGATCACAATCAATTTCCAAACCCAAAGTCAATCTGTCTGAGAGCAGGTAACTGCTGTTAGGAATTCACATGCTAATAGGTACCATCCTCTGATTATCTACAAATCTGTTTATATACATGTCTGTATATACAAACTTATCTTTAACGCAGCACGGCCCCATGTCATATACATAGTTCATCCTCCCTAGAAGGTGCATAAAGATTAACCTCAAGTTTTTACATTTTTTCAGTTGTATTGTTGTTTTTATTTTTGACTTACCGCAGTCATTTAACTGATAGCATAGTATTACATGGAATGGTATTACGCTTATTTATAGGAAGGTATTAGTGGTTCCCCAAACCACTACAGGGAAATGTTTGGACTCTTAAATTCTGTTGCTACCACAATCAGTGCTGCAGTGAGGATTCTTAAAAACATGCTTCTACGAACTTGTTTTTTAATTGTGTATGACAGATTTTTTAAAAGAGAAACTACTGGGTCAGAGGGTAAACGCATTTTAAATTTTAATAGAGGTAGTACCAAATTACCTTCTCAAAGGTTGTACCAATTTTTGTTCTCACAGCTATGAGAGTGCCTTTTCCCCAGATTCTCAACTAAATTGCTTTAAAAAAAAAAGTTGGTGCTTCATTCAGTAATTCTGAGTCCCAGCAGCGTATGAGAATCAACCAAGGAACTTCAAACAACAAAAACACAGAAAAGCCTCAATCTTGTCTCAGAGCACTCACAGCAGGTCCAAGACTCACTGTCATTTCCTTCCAGCTTTGAAGAGATGCCACAGGACTTAACTCATCTGTGTCATTAGCCTATGGTAAAATTGGTCTCGTTATACATGCGATGTTTCCCAGAACATATAATTTAATCACCAATTAAAGCCACCTAATCACGATGAATGTAAACAGTGAGAGTACTGCCATAGGAAATAATGAAAATTGGTTATAGTTTGGAAGGAGTTATCTACGTCTGCTGTGTCCAGTTCCTCCCTTCCACCTGCTCTCAGACTCGGTCTAATCAGACTTTCGACCCCGTTTGTGTCCAAAGCTGCGCTCCACAGTCAGGGTCACCAATGTCACCTGGATTGCTAAATCTAGTGGTCAAGTCTAAATCCTCTTCGCATTTGATCTGTCAGAAGCATCTGACAACGTCGCCCCTTGATATGCTTCCATCACATGGCTGCAAAGACCCTTGAGATGTCCTCCCAGCTTTCTGATCACTCCTCAGGATCATCCTTGTTTTCCTCTCCTTGGCACCCTCTCACTGTCTGAGAACCCCGCGGCTCACCCCTCGGTCTTCTGTCTTGATTTACCTCTTTGGAAACCTCATCCAGCTTCCTGTCTTTATATAGATACGCGGTCAACTCCCACACACGTACCTTCGGCCCAGATCTCTTTCCAAACTCTGGATTCCTACACCAAGCTGACCAGCACCATCTTTTGCCCAAAAGAATCCTTGTTCCTCCTTCCTAAACCCACTTTTCCTGTAGTTTTCTTCATTCCATTGATGGCAATTCCATTGGCCAGTTGCTCAAATCCAATGAGGGTCATCCATTCCTCTCTCTTTCATATCCCAGATGCAATTTCTCAGAAAATCCTGTTGGCGCTACCTTAAAAATACATCCAGCCCTGGCTGGTGTAGCTCAGTGGATTGAGCGCGGGCTGGGAACCAGGCAGTCCTGGTTCGATTCCCAGTCAGGGCACGTGCCTGGGTTGCAGGCCAGGTCCCCAGTGGGGGCCATGTGAGAGGCAACCATACATTGCTGTTTCTCTCCCTCTCTGTCTCCCTCCCTTCCTGTCTCTCTAAAATAAATAAAATCTTAAAAAAAAAATATTAAAAAAAAAAAATACATCCAGCATCTGGCCACTTCTCACCACCTCCATCCACTACTATGGCTCTGGTCTTGGACACTGTCCTCTGTCACCTCAACTAGTGCAACTGTCCCTCACAAGTGCCCCTGCTTCTGCCCTTACCCACTAATGTCTACTGGTAGCAGAGCGACCAGAATGACCCTTTTGAGACATACAGCAGAACATGATACTCAACTGCCTGAAAGTCTCCATGGCTTCCATCACCCACGAGTAAAAGAGTGAGGCAGATGGACCACTGCCCCATCGATCGGTGGCCTAATGCCCTTCCCCTTTTTCTTCACTCATTCTGCTATCTGCACGCCTGCCTCCTTGCCATCCCCCGAGCAAGCTAAATGCGATCGGCACCTTAGTTTTTGCTCTGTCTCCCTTCTCTACTTGAAATGCTCCTTCATCTCCACATCTTAGCTCACATCTCATTTTTGCAACAGGTCCTTCCTCTGTCCTTGCCTCACCACCCTCAAAACACACGGGGCACCCATTAGCTCCCCACACTATTTTCTCTTGTCCCTCATAATGCTGATAATTGTCTAAGATACTGTTTATTTATTGCGCTTATTTTCTCTTCGGCTGCACTGAAAGCTCTATATGGGCAAAGATCATTGCCATTTACTCTCATGTATCCCAAGCTCCCAGCACAGCGCCTGGAACATTGTAAGAGGAAAACAAATGCTTGCAGAATGAATGCGTGCGGGATGGTGAGTTTAATTTGTAGTTCAACTCTATTGGATCTATAACTCTTAAGACAGTGACTTCAGTCAATGGACGACATACGCACAGAAGACTGGTCCCAGTCCACAGCTCTGAATGCTTGGGCCCCTATGATGTCATGTTCGTGCCACCTTTGTATCACTGGCTCCACCCACAGAGGTGGTGCCCTTCCAGCCAAGGCGAGCGCCTTCACACCAAAGGAAACCAGCACCCTGACAGCTGGTAAAACCACCAGACAGAATTCTCCCTATTCTGGGCCCCACAGACTCCCATGCCGCCACATACCCACCTCATTTCTGCCATCATCCCTCAAGAACAAACTCCGCCACTGCCTGCTACTCCTTCCTTCCTCTCCACTGTCTCCCAGGAGCACCTTAGAGTCCCGCTCCTGCCGTCAGATTTTAATGAGGGGGATGCACTCAGCAATTAGGAACAGGAAAGGACTGATTAAGGTTCCGGTACATCCATGTTTACCCCAGCACACCACGCCGCCCTCCCAGCATTAACCTCATTCCCCGTACACATCCAATTAGGCATATTTACTTCTCATTATCCAGTATGCAATCAGGAGTGCTAATAAAAAGCTCGGCTACCCCCAACAACGCAATTAATGTCATTAGCTGTCTCTCAGAAACTCTTCTACGCTTTGGTGCCAGCAACGGTCTGCTCATTCATCCATTTAGCCATGCATTCATGCACACATGCCCTTTTCTATTTAGTGAAGGTCAAGTGCACACCTACTATGTGCCTTATCAGGCAAAGGCCTGGAAACAGAAAGACGAATTAGACACTGTCTGCTCTGGAAGAACTTGCAACAACAGGTAAATGGTTATACTACAGAGTGATGAGGGGCATAACAAAGGAATGGCCAGATGCTACTGAAACCCAGAAGAGGAAGCGGATGGAGAAGCACACCTCTGCTCCCCAGTACCGGTTCAAATCCCAGCTCTGCCACGTTTTAGCTCTGAGTGTCGAGTGGTCAATTACTACCTGTAAGTCCCATTTGTAAGATGAGGATAATCATCCTAACAGCCCGCAGTGTAGCTGGGAGGATTAAATGCATTGATGCCCGGCTAGTGCGAGCCCAGCACACGGCAGAGAGTGCATGCTCAGTAAGTGGGCTAGGATTTGATGCCCTATTCTCAGCCTCAGGCTTTGCCAGGCATGTCCCATCTCACTGCATTCTCCTTGTCCCTGGAAGGCTCAAGGAAATCCACCGATTCAATCCTCTTTCCTCACATGAACAAATGGGGCAGCAAATTTCAAAGGACAGGAATAGTCTCGGCCAAGAAGACGCACGATGGACGAGGCCCAAGGACACTTAACTCTCCCTGGCTGCGGGACCACAAGCTGGGTTCCTCCACCTGTCAGACAGCACGCTTGTCCCTTCCTCAAGCTATTCCTCTATCACAGTCACAGGACAGGCACTAGGAGTCTTCGCCCTGGACCAGGAGACTTGGGTCACAGATATAAAGTGAGGATGGGCTGACGTGTGCGATGCGCCAGAGACACACGTGCTCACACCAATCCACCCTGGACACGGATGTGTGCATGCTGCCGGGGACTCACTGGGGCTCTGGTGGCTCCAAAGTGATCTGGTAATGACAATGACACTCTACCCTTATGGGGGAAAAAAGGTCTATATACACATAAAATGATACATGTAAAAAAGAGTATACATACAGACACACACAAACACACGATTGGGAAACTCCTGGAAGGGTAACAAAAAACTTAGCAGTGGCTGCCTCTGTGAAACTGGGGAGATGGATTGTAAGAGGGGGAGTTTCAGATTCTATTCGAAATCCTTCTAAACTGTTATTTTATATGAGCACACATTATCTATCTCTATCTACATTGACGTCTCTATCTAAATTTATCAAACGAAATACAATCTGGCTTCAAGAGCCTCTTCCTGACTTGGGGGTGAGCGTGGAGGCAGAGGAACGGACAGAGGGGAAGGGGAAGGGGGGATGGCCGGGCACTTACGGGTGTTGTGGTCAATGAAGTAATCTCCAACCTGCGGGTCGTACGCCTCCTCCCATCCTAGGGGCAGCTCATCACTAATGCAGTCGGCAAACGTGAGCGGTTTGGTGTACCTGGCGAGGAAGAGAAACAGACTCCGTCAGCTCACAGTCCCCACACCCCTGCGACTGGCTGCTGCTCTCGGGGATGGCCCAACAGATCTAAAAGCTTTCTACTGACACCAGATCTGCCCCTGCTGTCCCGGGAAGGTGAACACATGGAAGGAGGCAGGGAATCAGTGTTCTAGCCCCAACTTTGTCACTAACTAAGGAGAAAACTGAGCAGGTCACCTTCCTTCTCTGGGCCTGTTTCTGCATCACTAATGGAGGGTGTTTGCAGGAAAGGGCTTGAAGGTCAAGGCTTGCTTCTGGACTTGGACTCTAGCCCTCTCTGGATTCTCCACCTGTAACTCTCTGGCCCACCCGCCCTGAGTCTTCCTCCTGGCTCTATCACAGGTTGTCATGCCCATTCCCCCCAGCCCCCCTTCCCCCAGAAAGCTGGCTCAGTGCAGCATCTAGCAGAGCAGATGCTCCAGCCCTGTGAGTTTGGCCAAGAGAAGCATTTATTTGCCTCCTGAGCTGGTTCCCAGATGCCTGTACCCACTGCTGCCCTTCCCTAGACAACCCCGGCCAAACTGCTCTTTTAGCAAGAGCCGCCGTCTCAGTCCCCATTCTGTGGCCAGTGAAGTGGCAGTAATCACCCAATCTTATGGTTAAGTCAGACAGACAAACAAATCACCCAACTAAACGAACAAAGGCTTGTCAAGCCCGGAAAACACCACAGATTGCTGGTCAAGTATTTTAGCCAGAGAGCCTGACATCGAACAGATACACAAGTCAGCCCGAGCAGCCCCTCCAGGCAGCTCCTTGGTTTCTCCCCATTGCTGCTTCTGCCTAAAATACATATTCTTCTCCCTCTCCCATCCACTCCCGACACACTCCAAGTTCCAGAATCCCAGAGACTCCACTTCGTCAATCTTTCTACAGGCTGGCAAACGGAGGTTCAACAGGACAGGAAGAAAGACAGCTGGGATGAGCTTCCCTCGGAGCCACAGGAACCCACCCTCTCTCTCACCCTGTGCAATCTCCTTCCTTCTTAGATCCACTCCAAGCCAAACTTAAAGCAAAATACATGGGGGAGAAAGAAAGACGGAAAGAGCCCCTGGCGGAGAGACCTGGGGTGCTCACAGGCACTGCACACCCAGGGCCTGTAAGCCGTGAAAATACTCATTGACTGAATGAATGGCTAGCTCCCAAGTCTGCCAAGTTAGTGATTCACTGCTCTATCACAGGAGATGGTGAGGATGAGGTCAGAGGTCGATGTGATATGCAGCAGATGAATAATCACTTCTAAGTAAGGGTTCAACGTGCATTGCCTCCATTAGTTGTGTGAGTGTAGCAACTTAACCTGTCTGAGCCTCCGTGTTTTTCTCTGTAAAGTGGGGGTAATAATAACTCATTAGGTTGTCTGTTAGCCTAAATAAGGTCAAGTTTATAAGAACATTTAGCTCAGGTCCTGGTGCAAATGAGTGTTCAAAACACATTAGTTATTATGTCCACTTCCCCTAAAAAGGAAATTGAGAGTAAGAAAAAATAAATAATATTCTCAATGTCAAAGACAAAAGTGGGATTTCAAGCAAGACTATGTTACCGGAGCCCCTACAGTGAGCTAAAAGTTTCTCTTAAAAGTTGACATCTTCAATGCATCTCCTGAGCCCCGGGGGAAAAGCACAAGTTACTGCCTTGGAGGAAAAGGAAGAAAACATGGAGAAAACCTGCAGGTGACAGGGCCTTTCCTCGGCTAGGAATGCTCCTCACTCAGGGACATCTGGGCCAGTCTGGACCAAGTTTCTGCAAAGCTGTCCATAGCCCACTCCTGCTCCACCCGACACTTTGCCCAGATTTCAACAACAAATGGCCGAGCGGTGGCTCCCCACTCAGACGTCTCCAAGTGTGTGTTCCCTCTGCCTTAGGCAGAGCGAAGATCCATGACCAAGGGCCGAAGCTCACCCAACATCATTTCACCCAAGAATCTTTGCAAGGGCCTCTGAGGAAAATTGGCACACAGGCATACACACCCCCCTCTCCACGGCGAGTTCCTCTCCCCTGAGGACAGGTAAGTGGGGAGGCGCACAGGGATGCTTGAGCTAACCACACTCCGGCCTCTCCTCCTGGCTCATTCCTTGCCCTGCACTCAGCCAGCCTGGCTGTGAAGACAGAAGCCTTACTATACACGCAGTTTACAATCCGGAAAACCAGGAAGATACGTCCCATCCCAACAGCCCCCCTGAATCTGAGTACGAATGACCACCTTTCCAGATTCCTCCTTGGGGATTAATGAAATGGCTTCATCAAACGGTGCATCTGAGCAAGAGGACCCTAGCATCACCCCCATGATTAGTGCGCAATAAAAATCTGTGGAATGGGTGAGTGCAAACATGGATGTGTGGGAACAAAGAATAACAATGCATTCTATTTTACATGTAACAACATGTCTGTATTTTTGCTAACACAGAAGGATGCTCTCAATTTACAATAAAAAAGACAATATTGTTCAAAGACCTACAGGATGCTGTTATGTATGACATTTTGCCCAAAAGTGTGTGTGCGTGAGTGTGTGTGTGTGAGTAGAAGAAACACTGGAAAGGTAAACATTAAAAAAGATTATCTCGGTACAGGGATTTTAGTGTAATTTAAATTTATCTTTCTTTTTCTTACTAATCTTCCTGTAATATTCATGTCTTGACTGCAAATAAAATATTTAACAATGGCTAAATCGAGGCACAGAAAGCAAGTCACAACCATCGCATTCCCTCTCCGGATGGTAGGCATTCTTGCTCCATTTTATACACGACAAAACGCACGCAGCGTCCCAGAGCCGGTCCACCCCAGCGGTCTGACCTGAAGCCCCACTGCCTGCTTCCCAAACCCGAGCTTTGCTAAGAAAAATTAACGAGACCCTGTGAGTCTCGGAACAATCTGGAATGCAGAGTAGGCTGCAGCAGTGATGCAGAGGGACCACAGGGAGGTCTGAAGCAGGCAGGGCCCACTGGAGCTCTGGCACATTTGCACCTTCCGCTGCCTCCGTACAAAGACACGCAGCACACGTGGATAACCCATGGTTGCTTAATGGAAAGGCAACTAAATGTTCCAGAGTCATCAAAGTCATCAACACGAGTGACTCTCTGAGCTCTCTGTGTGTGACATGAGGATGGGGGTGGGGGGCAGCACTGAAACACCAAAAAGGCATCACTTTTCCAGAAAAACATGAACTCCATGGATAGTTCCAGCCTTCGACAATGAAAGAATGCTAGTGGCTACGAGCATCAGTCATGTGACCGACATGAGGCGGGGGTGGGGGCTCAGAGGTGCTGCTTCCAGCTTGCAGCAAAGGCAGACACTGTGCCTACTAGGGATAAAGAAAGTGAATAGAGAGGACACCGAGTTAGAAGGAGCGGGCAGGAGGAGAAAGGAAGGCTTGGGTTGCTGCTATTCAGGGCTCCCTTCAGAGCAATCGTGGGGGGAAGCCAGAGGGCTGATACTCTCATTCCCAGAGCTCGTCCATGGGAAAGAGAAAAGCTTCAATTGGAAGACTATGCGACTCACAAGAAATCTGGACAGCAGGAACCTCCCTGGAACAAATGCCCAGAGGGAGAGGAACTATTCAGTGTGCAGAGACGTGCCATTCAGAGAATCAGGATGAAGAGAAGTGTTTTTAGCAGCACAAGGATTTAAACATACACATACACACGCGGGTGCGCACTCCTCTTCCTGCTGGAGAGGAGCTGTTTGAACCAGTCCCCCCTGGGAAACTGTGGGTACTTCTCTGGTCTGCAACGTTTCCCCTTGGGCGAGCGCCAAGAATGTGAGCTGGGAAGAGATGCCGGCTTTCAGATGTGGCCAGGACTTGGGGGCTTGCCTGGGACACCCAGCCCCCACCCTCCGATGAAGCGATTCACCCCAGTTTAGCCCAGTCCGGTCCCAGGTTCCAGCTTCCATGCCCTGGGACACTGAAAACCCCAATGTGAAATCAAATGACCCAAATGCTGGAAGGGCGAGAGGGAGGGAAGGAGGGTAGAAAGGGCACCAACCAAGAACTGGTTCTGCCTCTTCTTAATTACAAATCTCTGAAGGAACTCAAACATTCCAGAATGTTTCACAACAGGTCCTCCTGGAAAAAGGGACCGGATGTGGCGCCTTGGATACAGGTAGGTTCTGCCGGATGACCGACTCGCGGCACAGGGGCACACCTGTCCCGCCTCCCGACTCCACGTTCCTTTCCTGCGGGCTGTGGGAGAGAGGCCGGGAGCACACGGCCACAGCCGGCCGGCATTTGGGATTCAGACAGTGCGTCTTTTCTAAGGAGGCGGCTCAGAGGAGGAGCGGAAAGGCTTCTGCCAAGTCTAACACTGGGTGGTGATTCTCTGGGGCCTGAAGAACGCGGAACATATCTTTCATGTTCCTGGTGCTTCCCGAGTAATCCTAACACTTCCCACAGTAACCCCTTTATCGTGTGCAGCAGGAGGCTGGCCCCGACCGGCTCTCTCCCATGGGCCAGCGGGGAGGGACGACTTTCTAAAGGGCTCCCCAGACTCCATGCCAAGAACTGTCCAGACTTTCAGCCGAACCTCCCCTCCCAGCCGGGGCACAATGGACAGGCCAGTTCTTCCCGCCCAGGGGTGTTTCACTCCCATAGTTCCCATAGCTTAGATTTCACCGCCTGATCACATGCCTCCCGCACCGGCTGCCCCACAGCCCTGTTTCTGAAAGGCCCCTTCACCTCTCGCACCTTGGAGGCCGGTGGGCAGGAAGAAAGCGCCATATAGGAAGCGCTCCCCCAATTCAGTGCTGTTCAGACACCCTCAATCATGTTAACGAAGCTGAGGATGATAAAGATAACCATTGCAAGTGCAAAAGGAAGGCTGAGCACTGGAAACACAGATGCACTTCACTAATAAATGCCAGGTGCAGAGTGGACAAGACAGAGCTCTATGGGTACATGGTCGTCGGGAGAGACACCCCAGCCAGGACATGAACTGACGTGGTCAGTCAGTTCAACGACTTCCGTGATTCAGAAAAATACAACAGGATTGACTGGGTGCCATGGAGTGGGAGGTCATGGGAAGGAAGCCGCTGGGAGAAGGTGATCTTTGAAAAAAGGAACAGCCAGCAGGAAGGCTTTGGGGACGGGCCATTGGAGAAAAACACATGGCAAATCTCTGTTATGAGGGGTGGGGCAGAGGCAGAGCGTGCAGATGCTGGGCTTTTAGGGCCCTGGGGTCTCTCGTGAGGACTTCGAGCACCGCTCCTGTGCCCAGCTGCAGAGGGTGCCTCACCCTCTGCCCTCTTTTCTCCCTCATTTCCATGCATCCTCCAAGCAGCAAGAATGTACTATATGGACTCAACCCCCCAGTCCCGTGCCAGGCAAAGTGAGGGGTAAGTCGTCTGAAGGAGCCTTATTTCTGCCTTCGGGAGTGGAGGCTCTGGCCATGGAGCCAAGGTGTACCCTGCAAGCAGGCGCTGACGCGTGCCCATGACCTTCAGTGACAGTATATATGTGGCAGTTACACTACCTGAGACTGAGCGCCACAGGAAATTGGAGGATGCAAAGATAGCTAACAGCGTGATGTATGGACACCCAAAAGGCAATTGGGAGAAGAGAGAGACAGAGGCACAGGGTACAGTAAGGGGAGGCTGGAAAAGGAAGGGAACAGCTGGCTGACGTCACAGTTAATGGGGAGACAGACAGGGTAGGTGCTACCCATAAGGCCCCGAGATCAATGAAACTGGACTGAAACCCACGATCCGCCCCTTGCACAACCGTGGGCGTGCTACGTAATCTGGTTAGGAGGAGTTTCCGTCTCCGTGAAACTGAGAAGTCCCAGTCTCATGAGGGTGTTGTGGGGATTACAAGACAACCCACGCAGAGTGCTGAGCACAGGGCCTGGCATGGGCTGTTAATAATGTGACCTGCTGAGAGACTGTGCACCGTGAGAATCGGGTCACCTTTCATCTCAAAGGGTTGAGACGTTAGCTATCATCGTCACCACCGCCGCCACCACCATCATCACCATCATTCTTGGGCCCCAGAGATTCCCAGTGGTGGTAGAACCTCACAGGCTCTAGAGTCAGCTACCTGGGTCCCCATGCTGACTCTGTCACTTCCTTGCTCCGTCCCCTTGCGCATGAAGTCTAACCTCCCTGAATCTGCTTCTTCATTTGCAAGATGCTTCATCGCCTCTGAGCCAGACCTGGTTAAAAGGAGCAGAGCTGAGCCCGAGACCCCAGGGCTCCGCCATCACTGGCTGCCATTACGAGCTAGGTTTTGTACCCCTATTTTTGTGGTGGGCAAACCGAAGCAACATTAATTGTCCAGGCGCAGAGCCTATAAGTCTTGCTCTGCTCCCCACAGCCTCCTTTCCTGGAGAAGTCGGGTCTGCATCCATGCTCTCTTTCTGGAAATTAAACCAGAGATGTTAGGAAATGGCACTGGAGTGGACTTAGCTCTCAAAATTTGCTTTCTGAAAGAGGTGTGTACACCAGGAATTTCCAAGTCTTTTCCTTTGGAAAGTTCTCCTCTCCCTCCCTCCACTTTGAAAACACCTGTTTCGACATTCTGGTTGTTTGACCTCCAGATCCCCTTGCTCTGTCACTTTGGTTGGGCTGGTTTATCCAGAAACTTCCCTGGTCTAGTCACTCCCATTGCTGGAATTCTTTTATGGGGAAAGGAAGAGGAGGGAGAGAGCTGGAGGGAAGGTTCCAGATTGCTCTCCCTGTCTCCTTCTCAAACTGGGGCACCCACAAACCAGAGGCTCACCTCCCCAGGCTGACCCTCGTTTTCACCTGCCCCTGCTGATTCTTGGGATCACACACCTGAGCCCTGGGCCTGTCCCCTTCCTCTGCTTTCATCCTCCTCTCTCTCTTCCTCCAGCTCACTGTCACCATGGAGAGTTTGAGCTGCTGGTCCTCTCTGCGGCTCACTCGCTGGGATTTAAGGTTACACCTCTGGGAACCAGATCGTCGATTAGGGTTGAAATTTGGCCTGTAGGTATGTTTGTCTACCACGGTGCTATGTTTTAAAAACAGGCTGTCTCTAGGTGCAGACAGTCCCCACTGCTCTCCGATGTGTTACTTCTGCATCTTATCAAGAGGCAGCACTGAGCACAGGGCTCTGGAGCCAGACTCCCTGGGTTTGAATCCAGGCTCTGCCACTTTTGAGCTGAGGGACCTCAGATAAGACACTCAAACTCTCTGTGGCTCAGCTTTCACATTTGCAAAACAAGAAAAAAATAACAATACATTTATTGAGCACTCCCGATGAGCCAGGAACTCTTCCAAGAACTCTAGAAGTTACCTCACCTGGCCCTCACAACAACCCTTCCAGGTAGGCGCCACCCAGGCCTACCTCAGTGTCCTCTGAAGACTAAATAATTCCTGAAACCACCCTTTGGTACGTAGTGTGAAGCCATAAGTGTGAACCAATTCATTATTATTCTTTTCTTTGCTATCCAAATGAGGCCCCTGATGCAGGGACATTACGAATGTTAAAACTGAAAGGCATATCTGGAATCTAATTCCTTCGTTCCACTGCTGAGAAAACTGAGACACGATGAAAACTTGTCTAGAGCCTCCCAAAGACAGTGGTCAGGCGGAGACTAACACCTGGGGACCAACTTCAGGCCTAAGTCACACTCCTGGCACCAAGAGATCAAGTCAGCCTTGTGCTCAGTTAGGATCCATTTGAAATGCAGTGACGATCGGAACAGCCTCCAAGAAACAGTTATTGCTTGTATTTTCTGAGTTACAGTTATAAACTATTAGACTGGAAGGATAATTATCACTGGGTGAGAAGAAGCCACACGAGACTCTGAAGCTCCCATTCGTGGAGAGAAACGATTGGAGACAGACTCTTCACTTGGCGCACTGGAGGGTAATTTCCCATAAGCCCAAAGGCAGAACAGGGCACCTGGTATACACGTGTTTGCCCCTCACCCAGCTCCACCCCAGCTTCGCCCTCATTCCAGAAGTGGGAGTTAGGCTACAGAAGTTCTATGCCCAACAGAAAGGGCCAAAAGATCCAAACAGGACTCCCAGTTCTCATCCTTCTCAGCTTGGTAATCCTAGCATAGACCTTCCCCAGCTCTAAGCCTCAGTTTCCCCACCGGCGTAAAGCTGTCAAGAAAACCAATCTGCCTCGCAGGGTTCTCACACTGATTAAGTAAGTTGGCACACGGGAATGTCTCAACGCAGCACTTGGCACACACCCTGGGCAGGCAGGC
Organism: Micronycteris hirsuta; assembly: GCA_004026765.1. Classification (NCBI taxonomy): domain Eukaryota; kingdom Metazoa; phylum Chordata; class Mammalia; order Chiroptera; family Phyllostomidae; genus Micronycteris; species Micronycteris hirsuta. Next base: position 46,684 of record PVJI01007847.1, on the reverse strand, counting down.
ATGCAGAGCACCTCCTTTCTGGATTTGGGACCCTGAGGGCACCCCACCCCCCACTTTACCCCTTCTAGTCCCATGCCTTCCCAGGCGCTGTGCTGTCCAAGAGCATCCAGCACTAAGAGCAAACGTTTGCAGCCCAGCCCTTCTTGGAATTTGGCCATTGCTCTGCTTCTTGAGCTCTGACCCTTACCCCCGCCATGCAGCCCAAGGAGCTGGTCCTTCCAAGCAATAGAATTGGACGTGGAGGTTTCCCCAGGCTTGTGCCTCACCAAGGGCCCCATGCATGGCAGCACCATTAAGATGGAGCACTGGGAGGGGGGCTGAACCCTGACACTGCCCCCGGTCAGCCACACCCTTGCACAAGGCACACACCCTCTCTGGGCTTCCCATCTGCAAAATTAGGGAGCTGGAATATAACATCTCTGAGGCCCCCGTTGCAGTGCCAGCCTACAGAAGCCTACTTTCTGGCCCGCCTGTCCCAAAGGAGCATTGTGAGGTTGCAAAGAAACACTGATTAAAACATCTTTCACTGAAGGCCAATTAAGTACCAGGCATTGGACCATTTGCTCCATGTCAAAGAAGTCCTTTCCCGATACTACAACCCTCATTTAACAAACAAGGAAACTGATTCTCTGTGGTAATAGTAATAACAACAAATAATACAGGCTAAGTTTCATCAAGTGTTTTAGCCTGTATAATACCTGGCACTATTCCCAGGGCCCCTCACACAGACTCTCTTTCAACAGTTTGAAGCTGCATCTTTGTAAATGCACCTTAGCATCTCTGAAATGTGTTACCGCTGCTGACACCTTACAACACTGTCAGCCACCTACGTCCACTCAGACATCAAAGGTGTCCCTGGGATAAAATCAAAGAGACCACAGGTGGAGCACTTTTAACCCCTAGGAGCCAAATGGTTGTGGGGAAGGGCGGAGGTGGAGACCAGGCGTGTTTAGCCACATTCCCAAAGCAAGAGAGCAAAGTAGGCTAACTCTCCATAATTGCCACTCTGGCTTCAGGGCCCCGCCCCCAAGCTTTGAATTCCTCTGGTCCTCCTAAGAAGGCAGCATCACCAGCCCTCATGAGGGCACCGAGGACAATATCAAAAGCACAGGTATCAATAACTCGTGACTCCAAAGAATTAGATTCGGACTAGGAAGATGTTTTGGTCACAATGGACCTTTGTTTTATCTACATATTTCTTTGTTTTTTTTCCTCTTTTTGGGGGGTATATATAAAAGCAATATGTGGGTAAAAAAAATCTAAGTTTGAAAGATTTATTTTCATGAGTAAGAAATAAACATTCCAGTTAAACACATTTGGGTTATCATAATTTAGTTGGTAGCATTTTTTCCTTTCTTGTGGCACACAAAATAATGGTGCTTCTTAAAATCAATGTTATGTTGAGCCCTGGCTGGTGTAGCTCAGTGGAGTGAGCGCGGGCTGGGAACCAGGCGGTCCCGGTTCGATTCACAGTCGGGGCACATGCCTGGGTTGCAGGCCGGGTCCCAGTGAGGGCCATGTGAGAGGCAACCATACATTGCTCTTTCTCCCTTCCTTCTCCTCTCTCTAAAAATAAATAAATAAAATCTTTAAAAAAAAAAAATCAATGTTATGTTGAGCCCTGGCTGGTGTAGCTCAGTGGAGTGAGCACCGGCCCACCAACAAAAGGGTCACTGGGTCGATTCCCAGTCAGGGCACATGCCTGGGTTGTGGGCCGGGTCCCCAGTAGGGGCCGCAGGTGAGGCAGCCACGCACTGATGTTTCTCTCCCTCTCTTTCTCCCACCCTTCCCCTCTGTCTAAAACTAAATAAATAAAATCTTTTAAAAAGATGTTATGCTGATTGTAATAACCCCGAGCTGGACACAAACCAAATGTCCATTAAGAGTTGAACGGACAGGCAAATGCAGCAGTCATGTGCCGCTTAACAACAGGGAAACATGCTAAGAAACGCATCGGTAGGTGATTTCAGTGTTGTGGGGACATGATGACGTGCACTTCCGCAGACCTGGACGATCTAGCCTGCTACAGACCCAGGCTGCATGCTGACTGCTCCGAGGCTACAAACCTGCCCCGTGTAACAGAACAATAGGAGGTTAAGTAAGGCCCAGGAAACACGGATACAGTCCAGAGACCTCGCAAACATAAGGTGTATGAAGCTGCTGCTGGTGTGACATGGCACGTTTTACAGCAAGCTTTTTGTCTTAAGTAGCAAGAGCATACTCTAAAATCATAATAAATAGTAGAGGAAATACGTAAGCCAGTAACAGAAGTCGTTTATTACCACGATCAAGTATTCTGCTCTGTACGTCATGGTCCGTGCTACACTTTTACACAGCTCACAGTGGTTTCTTCACACCGGCGCCACCACAAACACGTGAGCAATGCGTGGTGCTGTGACGCTACGGCGGCCATGATGTCACTAGGCGCCGGGAATTTTTCGGCTCCATTGTGACGTCACGGGACCCTCGCCGTCCAGGCGGTCCGCCACGGACCGAGATGTTACACCGTGCCCGACTACGCACCCACACAGTAGGATGCTGCTCGGTGCTAAAAAAAGGAACACCAACCAGTAACACACACACAACAACCCAGACGAGTCTCAGAAACATTCTATCGGGTGTAAGAAGTCAGGGATAAACAAGAGTATACTGCATGATGCGATTTTTATAAAACTCTAGACAATACAAACTAACCTATTGGGACAGAAAACAGATCAGTGGTCGCACCTAGGGACACAGGGATGACCAAGGGGCCAAAGGAAAGTTTTTTTGAGGGGAGGGGGAGGGGATGGGGATGTCTCTTATATTGATTATGACGACAGGTTCACAGATGTATGTAGGGACGGGTATGTCAAAGCACCAAAGCGCACTCTTTAAACACATGCAATTTAGTGAGTTTCAATAATTAATGCTTTGATCAAGTTATAAAGAAAAATAAAGGAAAACCCCATGCGCCAAGCGATAGACCCACTTGTTTAAAATAGCCTTGTGAGGACTGTTTTAGCTCCAGTGGAAACTGGGGCACACAGAGCAAGCCGACGCAGCTGTTGGAGAGGCAAGTGCAACTGGCTCCAGTCTCGGCTCCGCCACGGAGTGACTGCGGCCAAGCTCCTTCGCCAGCCCAGGCCACGGTTGCCTCACCCTCACCATGAGCAGACGACACAGTGATTGCTAAGGACCTTTTAGTACCGAGTTTCCAGGACGCTGTCCTGCGGAATTAATTACCTAAGGCCACATGGTGCAGAGAAGTGGATCCTCCTGGGCACCCAGGTTTTCTGATAACCACCCCCTCCTTGACCATACTCACGCATTCTCTGAACACCCCTCCTGAGATCTCTTTATTGTACATAGCACTGGTTCAACTCTGAGCTGCATCAGCATCCCCTAAGGGCTTGGAAACCCACAGATGGCTGTGACCCACCCCCAGAGTTTCTGATTCAACAGGTTTCTGATCTGGGCTGGGCTGAGCATTTGCATTTCCAACAAGCTCCCAGGTCTGCTGATGCTGCTCGTCCAGAACCACACTTGGGACCCACTGGTACACACATCCCCTACCTCCTGACTGCAGGGACTTTGACAAACAGTATCCAACCTTGAGTTCCAGAAGTCCCCCTCCTTCTCCACCAAAGCTTTCAGACTCCTGCTCCCCCGCTACCCCCGCAGGGCCTGGACAGGGCCACACAGCCTCTCTCCCTGGACACGGCCCTGCAGGCAGCCCGGTCCTAGTGTTTGCTGAGCTCCTGTCCTGCAGTGTCTGGCCTGAGGTCCAGCGCCAGGGAGCACAAAGTCAGCACCTGGATCCGATCTGGGAACTCAGGTTCTCGACCAGTCTGCACAGGGTGGGCCTTCATCAAGCATCGGCGTCTCCATTTGCATCCATTTCTGAGCAGCAGGCTGAGCATGGCTGGGTGGGAGCAGTGGGGCGTGGCCTGCACCTGCCTGCAGGCACCCTGGTTCTGCTGCAGGTGCACAACTAGACCACAAAGCCCAAGGACCCCTTCCCTGCAACCACCAAGGGTCTTCTGAGTGTCCTCTGTGTCTTCAGATGACACTTGCCCTCTCACCCTGTAACCCGCACAGCTTCTGCCTGCCCAGGCCCCCGAACTCTACGCCTTGCTACCTCTTGCTGGCCCTGTATGCATGCCTAAGGGGCTCCACATGCCTGACTCGAGACCACCCCCTCTTCCAGGTCCTTTTACTGAGACCGCTGAAAGAAGCCTTTCTGAAGCGGAGGCGTGCATTTCACACGGGAGGCATCCTGCCAGAGCCCCGGAAGAACTTGGTACTGCCCACCTGTAGAACTGCAGGGGCGGGCCAGGCAGTCCCTTAGGCCACTCACCTGGGCAGGTAGGGTCTTCCTGATACCTTTGCTTGATGCTGCCACTGGCATGTCTAGGAAAGCACAAGTCAGCACCTCCTGGCCGTGTATGAGGACCTCAAAGCGGCAGACAGCCAAGTATTTGCTGACGGCCTCACCACGGGCAGACTGGCGGAGCCCGGATGCTCACCTCGCCTTGTCCGTCCATCTAACTGCTATTTCTTTATTGTCCAAGACCACAGAAGCCTCCAGAAACCGACCACAAGGGAGCTCCATACAGGAGGTTTTCACTGCTGAAAAGTACCACTTTCTTTAAGGGTTTATCTCCCCCCATCATGTCTCTTGAAAGAAGAAAATAGACTTGTTCCCTGAAGGGAAGCCCTACCTGCAGGTCAACATTAAACACACAGTGCTCTGAGCTGGAGGCCTCGGAGTTAAAGTCAGCCGCGAAACAAATAAGCAATTAAAACAGCTATTTTGGGAAGCCCTGGAAAGCAGGCAGCTACAATATGAATTATTCATTCTTACTGCCAGGATGACTTCTGGCCATTGTCCTCTGTTCTCTTGCTCTTGTTCAGTCAGCCATTCAAGCACGGAGGGGACACAATACCCTGGCCCTGGGACATGGGTGCCTGAGTGCACACGCGCCCACACACGCACAAATGCACACACACGGCCCACGAGGAGGCCAGGTGGCCACTCCAGATGGTGAGCCACACGGAAAAGAAACCCGCAGGTTGGCAGACGCCTTCAGCTCTGGTGCCAGGGGAGAAAGCATGAATTTCCAATTGGCTCAAGAGGCACGCAGGCATGTGATAGTGGGCCGGGGGGTGGAGGGGCAGAGAGCAGGGACCGAGGGGTGACAAAAGATCACCTGCACAGTACAAAAGAGAATACACAGTAAAAAGGAGTACAAAAGGGAGGGGCCAAAGTAAATTTACAGTTGTGAGCATGTGAAACAGAGAGTTTATTCTTTGCTATTTATTAATTATTGTATTATTTTCCACATGAACAATGCAAACCTACTTCTGCCCCACCCTGCATAAGATGTTCCCCACATTCCACAACCTTCCCAGCTGCTCTGCGGTTCATCCAGGGGCTCGACAGGCAACGGGTGGGATCTGGAGCATCAGCTATCTTCACGTGGAGACCACCCAAGGTCTGGGCATCAAAGGATGCCCCCAGTCCTTTCTGCCGCCGGCCTGCGGCAGAAGTGCTGTGCTAGCATATCTTATATTCATACAGGTGACCTTTGATCCTCTGCAGGCCTCAGTTTTCCCACAGACTCCATTCTCAACCAATCCTTCCAGGTGCGGCATTCCGTGGTGCGTTCTGTCATGAAAGTCCAGCATCTGAGAAGTGACTTGCCTGCCCCTTTGTATGGGCTCAGGGTCGAAAACCTTTAGAGAATAGGAACGCAAACACATGCTCCGCACTTTATTACATGTATTACATGACATCAGTTTCTCACAGCCGCCCAGGCAAGTGGCTCCCATTGCCGCCCCATGGTGTCAACAAGGACACGGAACCTTAGACAGAACGTTGCGCGGCTGACCAAGGTCACACGGCCCTTAAAAAAAAAAAGAGAGGATTTGAATTCAGGTCTTAATGACTGCATTCCGAGGGAATGGAGGCAGCAGACCCTACACAACTGGGCGGCTGGAAGAGGGAATTTAAAAAATACCGCGGAACTGAAAACTCTCCCCTATACTAGCTTTCAACTTAAAATTAGGGGGCTATTTTTGCCCGACTACAACTGTTAGTTGTAGCCCCCTGGGCCCCGACTCCAAGACCACCCAATGCACTTTCCATGCTGTTATCTAACACCTCCTGTGCCTCTGCCCTCACTGCTCCTTCTGCCCTGGGCCCCTTTCCCTGGACACCTGCTTATACGAGGGCAGGGGCTGGAAAACTATTTCTTTGCAATCTACGCACTTTTTATTCTTTGTTTATATGCCAGTCACTTCCATGAACTTCAGGAGGACCTGAGTGAGCAGTATCGTGTTAATCCCTGGAACCTCTGCACTGCAGAGGAGAGCGCACCCAGTGCATGCTCACTGAATCATCGAGCTCACGAAAGAACAAACAAACAAACAAAAATGCTTCACTGAATTCCAAGCAGGGTTCACAGCTGGGCCCTCTAAGTTCCAAGTTTTGCTTGTCTTAACAAAGAGACATGCCTTTGCATTCTTGACCTTGACCTTATTTGAGTCGCAAATAACCATTCCAACAGCAGCACCATTACCATCAATACTATTCCCCCACTTTACAGATGAGTAAGACAACAGTCTGGACTTTCCTAACCTGACAGGACTCCCAGGTCCCTGGTTTGTGCCAGGACCGGGCACGGGCCACCTGGGCGCTGGCCCACTGCTCATCCCTTCCACCGTCACCTGTCTCGGTGGGCCTCCCCTCTCATTCCACATGGGAAACTGGAGAAGTGTAGCAACAGCCAATTCTCCTTCACTGGGAATGGATAGCCCAAGCCTCTGTCGCCTACTCCTGTTTCATCTCATCAGTATAATCATCATCGTGGAGAAGGGAAACTCTCCCTGGCACAGGCATTCTGCAGCCCTTGGCTAGCTCTGCTCGAAGCCTGGGACAAGGAGGTGACACCCGAGGGTGGAAAGGATCCTGGGGATTGTCTGTAGGTTTCAGTTACTGGGGAGCCACTGCCACATCACTATACGTGCTCCCTGGGTGGAAGCAGGGTGTGGGCCAGGGGGCCCCGGCTTAACACTAGTGTGCTCAGTTTTCTTGTCCACAGACACTGACACAGAGGAGCCCAGAGCCTTCACGAGGTCAGGGGAATGGGCAAGGGCTGTGGGGCGTCCTGCAGGGTGCTCGCCAGGCACAGAACAGGGCTCAAGAAGTGTGCATTCCTTTGCTTTTTTTTCCACTTTCTCTCCAAATGAAGTCTCCTGTCAGCTTCTTAGCAAGTCGAATCAGCAGAAACCATGTAGCAAGATTTCATGATGGAAAAGCATGGATTTGGGTCTAGCAGGAGCCAATGAACCAGGATTCTTCCTGTGGCTCACTCTCCACACTCCGCACGGGTGGGAAATGGATCTGCAGCTTCCACCTTCGAGCTTTCAGTCAATGGCCTGGAACCCCCCCCCCCACCAGATTTCCAAAAGCCCACATCTCTGCCATTTGTCCTCATCATGGTCCCGGGGGATGTGCCGACACATGGCTCTCTCTGAAGCCCACTCTCTGAGCACTTATGAATCTGGCAGCTTTCTTGGTTCTCTACCTGCTCCTTCCTGCTCACCACCCTTCCCTAACACACACACAACAACAAACAAATCAATCTAATCTTATTGCTCTCCTGCTGCAATCCCTGCAAAGTCTTGCCACCAATACCAGAATGAACCCAAGCTCCTTGCTGCGGCCTGGGCAGGGCCTCCCTGACCCAGCCCCTGGACTTACCTCTCCAGCTTTATTTTCTGCAATTCTCAGAATTCAACAACTTCACCCCCACCCCACCGCCTTTGTTCACGCAGTTCCCTGTGCCCGGGATGCTGCAACCTGCCCCTGCCTGCCCATCAGTCCACATTCTGCACGGCGGTTTCCCTCTGCCCGTCAGCTCTCAGCTGTAATGCCATCTCTGAGAGGTCTTCCCAGCCTGCCCATTACTTTCTATCACTGTATTTGTTGATTGACATGTTGACGGACAGGCTATCTGTCCTTCCCACCCAGATGGAGCCAGCCTGCCTCACTCAGCCCCAGCAGAGACTTGGCTGATCCCCTAGTAACTGATGAATGAATGAAACAGAGGGCTTGTGATCATCCCCTCTCCTCTCCAAGGGGGAGCAGAGATGTTCAACCTTTTGGCATCTCTAGGCCACACTGGAAGAAGAGGAGTTGTCTTGGGCCACACATTAAATACACTACTACACATCATGACAAAAGAATCTCATCATGTTTTAAGTAAACTTATGATTTTGTGTTGGGTCATATTCACAGCCATCCTGGGCTGCATGCGGCCAGCAGGCCACAGGGTGGACATCCCCATGTGGGGTTTCTTTTTTTTTTTTTTGACATTTTTTTCCTTTTCCCTCCCTCCTGAAGCAAAGCCCCTGAGTCTGACACTTAGGGCCAGCATCAGACCCCTACTGTGTTCCAGGAGCAAAGTCCACCCCAACTCCAGGACCCAGTGCTGACCCACTCACCCCGGAACCTCAGTGCCCCCTCCCCCGACCCACAGCCACCTGGAAACTACGAAGGACAGGTCCTGAGAGCTCTCCTGGGCAGCCCGAACTGACGGGACCAAAACGGGTCCATGAAGGAGAAACTCGCCACGGAGCGGATGACATGCTTCCAGAAACCTCTCTGTGCAGATGGCACAAGTCTGACCCTGCACCTGGGCCTGTGGTGAGCACCCAAGGGTCCCATAAATTTCAGAAATAATCACTTACCTTTGTATCCAGGACCACGCTAGTGTGAGGCACACCCCAGCTTCTCCCAAAATGACTTCTCTTGAAGTGAAAATATATTCCCAAAATATATCCAAGTGGCTTAGATTTTGCTTTTCCTTAGGGAGCAGGGAAACCACTGAGAAAGGATTCTACACCGAACCCCCAATTTACATCTGTTCATGGGCATCAATATTGAAAATCAAAAGATGAAAAAAAAAAACCCATTCATGTCTGAAAGAGCCTAAGCTAATGCACAAGTATTTTCTATATAGCTACCCTATGCCCAGCACCAAAGAGTTGATGTATACGTTTAAAACCGGCTGGAAATAAACATATGCATTCACACACAACAACAACCTATATGGAGGAATGAAAACAATGACGACGCTGTTCGAAGGGACGCGTCCGTGGAAGGTGCCCCCGGATTCAGAGAAAGGCGAGATGCCTGCGTGCTGGCCGGCTCCCAGGAGGCTCCTGAAAGGAAGCAGGAAGTAGCCCGGGCCCTGAAGGGCAGCCATTGTTCCGCCGAGTCAACAGCGCGGTGTGTCTTCCCTGGTCACAAGCAGGCACTGTGCGGCGGAGGAAACCAGGGCTTTGGGATGGGCTGTGCGTGTTGGCCCCACGGCGCAGCTCCGGAGGAACAGCCCTCCAGACCGTGGTCCAGGGGCAGGAAAGGTCAGGCTCGCTCCCCGAGGGCTTAGCCACCCTGGCTCTTTTGGGGTTGTTGTTTTTTTTTTTTAGATTTTATTTCTTTTTAGAGAAAGAGGAAGGGAAGGAGAAAGAGAGGGAGAGAGACATGGATGTGTGCCAAGAAACATCAATCGCTTACCTTTTGTACGCTCCCAACTGGGGACCTGGCCCACAACCCAGGCATGTGGCCTGACTGGGAATTGAACCAGCGACCCTTTGGTTCACAGGCCGGCACTCAACCCACTGAGCCACACCGGCCAGGGCAACCCTGGCTCTTTTGGGCAGCCAATGAGAAGGCTCAACTAGGTAGGACTGTCAGGTGTATACACATGAGTAGCATCTCATCTCTTTACTTAAGAACTTCACCAAAACTCAGCAAGACCCGCCTCAGGGTCGGGAAGGATAGCGTGAGACTGAAGAAACTTCTAGCAGGAAGAGCCAGGCCAGTCGTTCGGTATTTCCAGGGAAACCTGTGGAGCAGGGAGAGGTTAGTGGTGGCCTCTCCTTAGGGAAAGCAGATGAGGAAGGTGAGCAGACCTGCTGAGGTGAGTCTGGGGAGGCCTAGGGATGAGAGGCGGCATGGGAGCCCTGTCCCAGGCCCCTAGAAGGGCCCAAAAGTCACAGAAGGGTTTCCCAGTGGGAGGAAGGCTGCTAGCAGAACAGAAGAAACAAGGGCTTTGGAGCCTGTGGGTCCGGGTTTGAATCAGAGTTCAGCCATTCACTGCATCAGTAACAACAACAATAGTTCTCACTTACAAAGCATTACTGTTGGACAGGCATTGTCTTAAGAGCTACACATAGCAACTCGAAGTGTTCCTCACAGGAATCCCGTGAGGAGATTCTGCTTTGCGTGGGTAAGGATTGCTACCTGCCTTTCAGACGGAAACTGAGGTGTGGAGAGGTAGAGCCAGTCACTCAAGGTTCTCTGGAAAGTCACAGAGCTCGGGTTCGAACCCAGAAAAGCGGGTTCTGTGCTGTTACCATGACGCGCCGTGCAATTAGTAAAATGGGGATTAAAAATATTAATGCCTTGCAGAGTTATTCTGACCATCAGGAAAAAACAACAACAAAAAGATTGGAAGGCTCTGGCACCAAACTGGAGCCCAGGGAACGATATCCGAATACTTGCTGGGTAAACCCAAAGCACGGCTGAAGTCGCCAGGCAACGAGAAATCCACCGGCGGCATACTGTGTGGTTCTTACTTTGTCAATGTTATTTCAGATGGTGGAACTCAGGCTCAGGGAGGTGGACTTGCTCAAAGTCACAGCGCTGGGAAGCAACGGGGACAGGAAGCCAACCACGTCCCAATCGTCAGCCCTCCCTAAGCGCATACGGAACACTAGCTTTCACATCGGGTTTGCTCGTGTGCACGGAGCTTGTGCCTGTGCCAGGTGGTGTGCTCAGCACTCCGTGTGCACGGTCTGGTTTGACGCCCCCACCCCCCCTGTGAGCAAGTGCCCGGATTGCCGCCAATTCACAGGAGAGAGGGTCCTGTGGCTGCGAAGGAGCAGCTCTGGGATCTGAAGCCAAACCGGCTCCTTCTACTATACCAGCTGCCCCTCCAGGAAGACTGGAAAGAGACGTGGAGAAAACTGAGTATCCTGGGTGGAGAGCATGCTGACAGTGAGACAGTCACTGGGCAAACCTCAGGGTCTCTGTTCTGAGCAGTGAGCCTGGCGTTGCTCAGGAGGCTACTGTCGGGCAGAGTGGGGGCTGGTGGCGCTGCTCCTCCAGACCAACCCTTCCGAAAGCAGCAGGGCTTGGGTGACCCCGGCCGTGGGCCAGAGGCAGTCACCGCGCTCCCAGCCCAGCTCTGCCTTCTGCTCACAGATAGAAGCAAAGGGAAGAAGAGCCAGGTTGATGAGGGGAAAGAAAGGAGCACCCCCTGAGGACTTACTATGCACCTAACAGCAGACCTGGATGAAAGCCCCAGCTTGGCACAGCCACTCACGGACTGTGTGAAATGGGCAAGTCCTGTGACGGGTGCCCCATAAACACGAGAGGGCAGGTACCCGCCTGCCGGCAGGGCTGTGCTGAGGAGGGACCCTGCAGAGTGGGAGGCAGGGAGCTTCTACAGGGAAGAAAGGTTTCTTGAGCCTGAAGTTGGAAAACACTGGAAATAACACCAAAAAAGGGGATATTACATACAGAAGGAGATTTTACAAGGCCCGCTCGGAAACGGGTGCGCAGGGGCACAGAAGGGTCAGACACTCGGATGCCCAAGGGGATGCACCCCTGCGCAGTTCTTCTGTGGCTGAATGACCTTGCAAGCCTCTGTGATGCATCCTGGGGCCTCGGTTCAAACAGGACTTTGGAAATCGTTGTGCCCAGCTGTCTCATGTCAGAGACGAGGACACTGAGGTGAGAGATGGGGGGAAGTGACTTGGCCGTGGTCCCTCGGAGGCAGACCCTCCATCTACCAGCTATCTAGAACCTTGGCATGTCAGTTAACCATGCTGTGCCTCAGTTTCCCCTGTGAAAAACGGGGATTGCTGTCGTTCCTCCACCTCAGAGGGCTGGTGGGAGGTTTACAGGACCATGCGCGCACACCAGGCATTCTGTCTGGCCTGTGGAAAGCGGTCAAGGCAGGTTAGCCATTCTAATTTTCAGACCACTCAGGAACTTTTCCACCTGGAAGGAAACCCCTTTCTTCCCACATCCCCACGCCCACGACCCCAGACTGCGTTTGGAGACTGGCCACCCCGAGCCCCACCCCAACCAAATTCCTTCTAGGCCACCTTCAGGAAGAACCTCTTCAGGCCCTTCTCTGGGCAGCTCATTTTCGTCTCCCTTTGTGTTTCTCAAGTGGACCCTATCCAGACAACTACGCCCCGTCCCTACATCCCCAGCTTTCCGGAGAGGGCCTTCGGGCTTCCTCCTGGGAGAAGCGCTTGTTTGCGATGGCCGGCACCCCCCGCTGGCACGTTGGTGAGGCTCCTCTGGCCTGTCCGATATCGAGATGGGATAAAGGGAGGCCTGTGCTCCGGCCAAGCTCCCGTCCCCACCCCGGAACTTCTTGAGAGGTGTGCTTATGGACGGGACAATGAGGGGCAGCCCTTCCCTCGGCCAGCGGTGCCAGCAGCTCGTCCCATCCGGCCGCGGATTAAAGGAGCCTGGGTAAGTGCCCAGGCGGAATAAAGCCCACAAACATCCTGGGACGTGCCCCTCCTTGGCAGGGAACCAGTGGAGAGGGTGAGGGTGATGGCTGCGGCGGAACTGAGCTGCACCCTAGCACACACAGACATGCACACGCAGACATGCACACACGCGCGTCAGTCACCACCCCTGCCACCTGGCAGCTGCGTGCCCTGCGCACATCACTTCATCTCTCAGTGACATACCCAATTCCCGTCAAATGGGACCAAAAGTAGCAGCCATCTATCTTCCAGGGGTGAAGGAGCCCTGGCACGGTGGGGGTCTGAGGACCCCACAGGAGAGGAAGGAGGAAGCTGGGGCACAGGCCCAGTACCACAGGTTGAGAAAGCTTTTCTTGCCACTAGGGACAAAGCCCATCTGAGAGAAGGGCCGCAGGCTCATTTCCTGATCTGCTCTGCTCCCCACTGCCCTGCTTGGCCCCGAGATTCCCAGGAGACCCTCGGAATGCTTGTCCAGTGCCCCAACATCAGAGAAAAGGCACCTGGGAACTGAGGGAGACACAGTGCCTGACTTAAACACAGGGCCCTACTCAAACTCTCTTACAGGGAACCGAACATTCATTGGCGCGCTAAAGAACAAGGGTCACCTGGCAATCATTTCCAAACCGCCACCAATTCATGGAACAATCTCACTCAGAGAGCATACCACACTTGGGCCCTGGAGGTCCCTTGCATTTACTGTTTAACTCACCCTAACTAGTTGCACAGGTTTTTCAACAATGGCTCGGTTGAATTCCTTTGCTCGTTGCAAAACAGGAGGTATTCCAATGTATTCTGCATGCTTTAATTCTCTCAACAAGCATTTCAGGCATGCACGGTGTGTGTGTGCTATCTCTTTACAGGGTTTTTGCACCTCCAAATATCTAGCCTAACCCTGCACCTCCTGACATCCGTGTACGAGAACCTGCCCTTCCCACACCCTTTGCCCCTCTGCTTCTTGCTTCAGATGCAAGGCACCTGATGACTTCCAGGCAGCAGAGAGCTCGAGGCAGCGGGAAAGCCAGGGCTGTGGCATCTGGGTCTGACGCTCTGGAAGGTGCGTGCCTCCCTTGGGCACCTGATTCTGTTATGAGCCAGAGTCGGTCATTTCCCTCTACCAAGGCGTTGCTGGGCAGAGCCTCGCACACCATAGCGAGTCCTTGCACGCTGGTAATACTCTTGTTCCCAACCTTGACACGGCCCTGAGAGGCTCTTGCCTGCTGCAGCTTCACTTATTTTAGACCTTGGCCTTGGATGTACACTGCCACTGACGGTGTGAGCTGCACCTCCACAGAAGAACCGGGCCATACATGAGTAAAAACTACTGGCGAGAACCGTGAACAACAATGCTTAGTAATAATAATCAACACTGCTGGGGGTACACTGAGTTTCGGGAACTAAACCAAGCTCTCTACCTCAACTATGAGTATCTCATGTAATTCTCATAAAATCCCTGGGTTGGGAATTACCAATATGCCGTTTCTGTAGGTGAGAAAAATGAGACTCTGATCATTTAATTCTCTTGTCAAGGGTCACACAGATTATACAAGCAGTCACTGGGGCTCAAATCCAAGCACCCCGACTCCACAGCCCACACTCTTGATTACAGGAAGCTCAGGAACTGCATAGTTTTGACCCCTGTACTTGGGAGATCACTTAGGGAAGCACAAATCATCACACTCTCAAAATTCAGCTCACGTACTGAGAGCTTACAAAAATTCATGCCTACGCAGGAATCGTTCCACATTTAACATCCATGTCCAGCCCTGCTTATCAACCTTTTTTTTTTAAAGATTTTATTTATTTATTTTTAGAGAGAGGGGAAGGGAGGGAAAAAGAGAGGGAGAGAAACATCAACGTGTGGTTGCCTCTCACGTGGCCCCCACTGGGGAACCTGGCCCACAACCCAGGCATGTGCCCTGACTGGGAATCGAACCGGCGACCCTTTGGTTCACAGCCCATGACTAATCCTCTGAGCTACACCAGCCAGGGCTCAACCTTTTAAGTCAGCATCTTCGTGTGTTGGTTAGATGTCTCAGCCTCTGACAAAACAACGCAAACACCATGCACATCCACTGAAAGGGAGACAGCCGATGTTCTACATGATGCCGGGTTTCACAGAGTTGGTAAAAGATCCTGAAGCGCCGCTCAGGCACAGCCTGGAGGGACCCAGCTCCCCAGTCAAACACTAAGGAGAAGACCCAGCAGGAGGAAGGAAGGGCAGCAGGCCCTTCAAAGGAGGAGAACTTCAATGAGAATAAGGAAATAAATGAGGCCCTTGGGAAACTAGTGAAGCGCTCTCCAACATTTTACAAAATGAGCTTTATGCAGCTGCCGGGGACGGGCAATGAGCAGAGCGAGCTCCCCCGTACTGCTTTCGTTCACTGTCTCAAACTCACTACGCACAGATAAAATCAGCACTTGGTTTGTACTAAGAATCGGGGCATACTTGCAACTCTAACTTAAATTTGGCTAAATGCAACATAAAATACACTTATCGCCCTTATTTTTGGTTTTGTTTCTCAAAATTAAGTCCTCGTAAAAATCTCCCCTTCCAATACTGTAAGACGTTTGGCCTCTATTTTAAGTAGTTTCTCACCTAAAAGAAGCCTTCCTTGGAATACAAACTCTGTCTGCTTCGTGAAGACCTCCCTGCTTCCCACTGTGGGGGACACGCTGCCTCGAGGATGCGGAGAGCTTTCCCCTCTTCCAGAACTTTCCTGGCTACTGCTACATCTGATGGCTTCAGGCACTCCAGGACTTAAGGACGCTGTGCACTATTATGCCCCACTTGGTTGTTTACACAGCTCTCACCACTTCTGTCTCACCTTGACCCCCAGGACAACTCTGCAAAGCAAAAGTAACACTCACGTGCTATAGGTGAGGAAACGGAGGTCCAGCTCTAAAGAATACCCAGGAGGCCCCACCACTCACTGGTGGAAGCTTTTGGACTGAAACCCAGGTTTTAATCGCTTATTCTTTCTCTTGGGACACCCAGCTCTCTCAAGCAGGCCAGTGTACATTCTTGCAGGTCAATGAAGGTTTTTTAGATACTGTGTGCAAGGATGTCGCGAACATCTCTCCTTTCACAGAAGCCGTCCAAGATCTTTAAGCGACACAGTGAGAATTAGCACATTTCACCACCCCATCACGACTGCGTATGCGAGGAGCTCTCATTCAAATGGCCCAGACGCAGGGGCCTGGCAAGCCGCAGTTTCGATGTGCTGCGTGGTAGACTCTTGTCTGCCACAGTGGTGTTCTCTAGCTCCTAAATGAGCCGAGGGGCAGGTACACGAATTATTAAGAAATGCCATCAGTGGAAGGCTGAGCCGGGGGTGCTGGGAAAACCGCTGAGAGGTCTGAATCCCCGAGGATGCAGAAGAAAGAGCCCCAGAAGCCAGAGTTCAACTCGTCAGGGAGAAGTCACGAACATCTTTGCAACCTGCCCAGTGTGTGGTGGGAGCAGGGACGTCCTCCAGTCAGGTGGGCCTGGGCTCTGTGACCTTGGGCAGGTTACTTCCACTCTACAAGCCTCAGTTTTCCTCATCTGTAAAATGGGATCACCACTTAGACCTGCTTACAAATGCCGCTTGCACCCCTTTGAAGATGAATGGGTGTTTTCCCCTGTTTGAAAGGCTGGTTACTGGAGGGAAGAGGATGAACCCTACCACCCCAGGGTCAGATCTGAAGCATTCCAGCCTTTTGATGTTTAAGATGACAAGTGGGGACTGAAGTCTGGGTCTCCCTGACTGAGAAATTGGTAATATCTGACAGCAAGACATGTTCACGCCTGGTGCTTCAGCTGGACAGATTTTTCTCAGTCAGTACCGCCCCTGGCACCCATCACCCATGGATCCCTGCGCCTACCAGGAATGCAAAGTAAATGCTAAGTAAATGCTTGGCCTCTGAGGAATGCGTGCTCTTTCGGCCTTACCCCAGGGAGCTCACACCTGGGCAAGGCGCCGCTCCCCTTCCCTCCGCCTCTGCCTGGTTAGCGCCTGGGCACCCCTCCGACCTCAGCCCCAGCAAGCACCTCTGATGAGAACAGGCCCAGCCCTCCCCCCTCCCCCCAGTGCCAGAACCTTGTCTCCCTCCTGGTACAACTGTCACACTAGTAGCTCTGTCTGTGACTGTTGCACTGTGTTCTCCCTGTGAGTTGTCCAAGGCCAGGGGCAGGTCTGCTTTGCTCTTGGGGTCTCTCTGGCTCCTCGCACAGCGGCCGCTGCACAGGAAGCTCTCAGGAGAGCAAAGATGCCACAGCTGGAGCTCTGATTATGCTGTGTGACCCAAGCAAGTAACTTACCCTTTCTGTGCCTCAGTTTATTTTACTTGTAAAATAAGGATAAGGACAATACCTACCAGACACCCAAGAAAAACTTATGCCCACACATAACAAGCTTGTAAATGAACGTTCACGGCAGCATGATTCATAAAAGCCAGAAAGTGGAAATAACAATAGATGAATGGGTAAACCAAACATGGTAGAGCCATACAATGAAATATTATTTGGTAATAAAATAAAAAGGGATGATGTTGTATACCTGAAATGAATACAAAAAAAAAAGTGCTGAATGCAAACTGTAACTGAAAAATAAAACTTAAAGAAACAATGAGGTGCTAATACATGTTACAACATACATGAAGCTTGAAAACAGTGGGCTAAGTGAGAGAAGCCAACACACAAAGCCACACATATGTTCTCCAGGTGACTGTGCTGATGGTCGCCCAACTCTAAGAACAGACTAAAAGCCACTTAATTGTGTATTTTAAATGGGTGAATTATAGGGCATGTGAATTGCATCTCAAGAAAGCTGCTTAGAAAGTATAGTACCTACGTCACCCTGCCATTATAAGGAGTAAGTTGAATGCATTACCTGTGAAAGTGTTAGCTAAACGCACTGCATAATAACTAATACTCATTAAACCTCGGTTATGCGCTGGCTACTCTGCTAAGCACTTTACAAACAGAACCTTCTTTCAACCTCATCGTCCGCTGAGGTCCTCACCCATGTTACAGACAAGGAAATCGAGGATCCCCGAGATGAACTCGCCTATTGCCACATGGCTGGCAAGTGGCAAAAGCAGCGGGCAGAGCCCATGCACAGAACCACCACACCCAGAGAGAGCAATGTCCCCCGACCCGGAGCCCCGGATCGGCCGTGGAACCACCTGGCATGAACAAACTAATGTTCCCTTTTGCACAAATGAGAGTGCCCCTCCCCCAAGGCCCTGCCACCTGAGCAACCGAATTACCCAGCAATTCCGCTTTTAGGAATATGAAAACCTAACTCGAAAAGATATCTGCACCCCAGGGTCACGGCAGCATCATGTACAATAGCCAAGACATGGACACAACCTAGGGGTCCACCAACAGGTGAAAGGACAAAGAAGATGCTTTATAGACACACCGTGGAATATTATTCAGCCATAAAGAGAGAAATGTCGCCCTTTGTGACAACACGGATGGGCCTTGAGGGCATCATGGTGACATCAGTCAGAGAAAGACAAACACTGTATGATCCCACTTACACGCGGAGTCTTAAAAAACAGATAAAGAAAAAACAAAACTAAGTTCACAGGTACAGAGAACAGATCGATGGTTGCCAGAGACGGGCGAGGGGGGGTCAAAGGTACAACGTCCCAGTGATAAACTCGTCACGGGGATGGAATGTACAGCGTGGCGACCACAGTTAACGACACTGACTGCATATGTGACAGTTGCTAAGACAGCAGATCTTAAAAGTTCTCATCACAAGAAAAAAAACTTCTGCCACTAAGTATGATGACAGATGTTTTAACTAGACTTACTGTGGTGGTCATTTCCCAGCGTATACACATACTGGATCGGTGTGGTGTACAACTGAAACCAGCAATTGTTGCCAGTGCTGAGAAACCAGGCCCGGCCATCGTAGGGAAGCCATTGACCCTCCGCAGGCATGGGGACACATGAAGTCACGTGCAGGAAGCAGCTTTGAAAGGGAAGAGGCAGCTGGGCTCCTGGCAGAGACCAGACCCTCCCAGAGCAGAGAGTGGGGTGGGGAGTCCTGGACTTGGGGAGGGAGGGGGCTGCACCAGAGACAGTCATCTAGGGGGACTGGGGTTACAAGCTCCAGGCCTTTGCAGGACCCCAATAATTTTGCCACCAGTACTTAGTGTAGAAGGCTGGGCGTCCAGTAAGGGGAGCGTGGGTGACGCTCCCTTTGCTCAGTGTCATTCCAAGGATATCCAGCTCAGTGCATAGTTCACACTTTTTTAAAAATCCTCATCCAAGTATGTATGTATTGATTTTATTTTTGTAATCTACCTTATTGATTATGCTATTACAGTTGTCCTGATTTCCTCCCCCCCCCCACCCCCGCTTCCCTTCAGCATTCCCCAACACTTAGTTCATGTCCACGGGTTGTGCATGTAAGTTCTTTAGCTTCTCCATTTCTTATACTGTTCTTAACCTCCCCCTGTCCATTTTGTACCTACCATTTATGCTTCTTAATCCCTGCACCTTTTCCCCCATCCTCCCCCCGCCCCCTCCCAGCTGATAACCCTCCAAATGGTCTCCATATCTGTGATTCTGTTCCTGTTCTGCTTGTTTGCTTAGTTGTATTATTTTTTTTAATTTAGTTGTTGGTAGTTGTGAATCTGTTGCCATTTTAATGTTCATAGTTTTGATCTTCTTTTTCTTAAGTCCCTTTAACATTTCATGTAACAGTGGCTTGATGATTATGAACTCCTTTAGCTTTACCTTGCCTGGGAAGCACTTTGTCTGTCCTTCCATTCTAAATGATAGCTTTGCTGGATAGAGTCATTTAAGTTGCTTTTCATCCCTTTGAATACTTCTTGCCAGTCCCTTCTGGCCTGCACAGTTCCTTTTGAGAAATCAGCTGACAGTCTTACGGGAATGTCTTTGTAGGTAACTGCCTTTCTCCTGCTGCTTTTAAGATTCTCTCTTTACCTTTAACCTTTGGCATTTTAATTATGACAAATCTTTGTGTGGTCCTCTTTGGATCCAACCTGTTTGGGACTCGGTGCTTCCTGGACTTGTATGTCTATTTCCTTCACCAAATTAGGGATATTTTATTATTTTTGCAAATAAATTTTCAAATTCTTGCTCTTCCTTTTCTCCTTCTGGCATCCCTATGATTCAGATGTTGGTAGGTTTGGAGATGTCCCAGAGGCTTCTTATACTATTCTTTGTTTGTTTGTTTTTTTAATTCTTGTTTCTTTTTACTGTTCTGGTCGAATGTTTATTTCTTCCTTATGTTCCAAACTGTTGGTTTGACTTCCAGCTTCCTCACCTTCACTGTTAATTCCCTGTAGATTTTTCTTTATTTCACTTAGTGTAGCCTTTATTTCTTCTTTTCTGTTGTTGCCATACTCAGTGAGTTCTTTGAGCATCCTGATCACCAGTGTTTTGAACTCTGTATCTGATAGGTTGGTTATCTCCATTTCATTTAGTTCTTTTTCTGGGGTTTTGTTCTGTTCTTTTATTTGGGCCATATTTCTTTGTCTCCTCAATTTGTCAGCCTTCCTGTGTTTATTTCTGTGTACTAGGAAGAGCTGCTTTGACTCCCTGTCTTAGTAGGATGGCCTATCGTGGAAAAGGCACTTATGAATTGTGTAGGGCGGAGCCTTAGGTAATTGCCAAGACGGGCAACCTGCTTCACAGCTTTGTGGCTCTGTGTGGGGAGACGGTTTGGAGAAGGGACAATGCCATGCCTGGCTTCTGGAGGTTTGCCCAGCACTTGCCCCATTTCCAGTCACTTCACCCCTCCCCCCCCATATGCAACAGGTGCCCTTCCAGCTGTTGCCCTTGCGAGGAATCCCAGAGTGAGTGGGTTTGCATATGTTCTAAGGCAGTGCAGGACCTTTAAAGGGACTCTCATGAAAGTCCTGAGGTTTCTTCTTCCATCCCAACACCCACAGGTTTTTACAGCCAGAAGTTATGGGGATTTATCTTCCTAGCACTGGAACCCTGGGCTGTGCGGTCTGGCCGGGGACTGGGATTGCTCATTCCCAAGGTATCCCTCCCAACTTTTATTCACCACATGCGAATGTGGGACTGCCCGTTCCTCCACCGCCTCTGTCACACTGCGTCTCTTTGCCTGCATCTCTGTCTGCCTCTCCGACCTGTCTGGATGAATGTGGCTTCTTTAAATCCTTGGCTATCGGACTTCCATACAGTTCAATTTTCTGACCGTTCTGAGTGTTATCTGTTTTGAGGTTTAGCTGCAATTTTCTGCGGCAGTGCGAAGAGGCGAAGCGTGTCTACCTGTGCCTCCATCTTGACTGGAAGTCGGTGCCAATTTCTAACTGTGGTCATGGTACATTAGGAATAACACATGCTTTGCAATATTATTATTACTATCAAGAATATTAATCGTGTCTAATATTTGTTGAGCACACACATCATCTAGTTTAATAGGAGAACCTGAGATGGACATCACTGCCTTCTTGGAACACGGGAAAGACTAAAGCACAAACAGGTTAGGTGTCTTGCCCATCGGCACAAACTATGACATGAAGGTGCAGAGATTTGAGCCCATTCAGTATTCCTGGCAATTGCTACTAATTTACACGGGTTTCCCAGCTGGTGAGAGCAATGCCTGCACAATTAAGACAATGAAGTGCAGCTCTGTTCCCATAGGCTCAGATGCTTCTGTCTTGGGGTCCTGAGGAGGTGGGTGACCAGGAGGTATTGCTTTTTAAAATAAGAACATGCCCTGGCTCTTCTCCTGGACCCAAAGTTATAGAAGCAGAGGTAGCTGACCACACTGGAAAGGCTTCTGGAAGTTGCCTACTGCTGAGGTTCTCAAACTGTCTCTGTTTGCGAATATGAGGGACATACGTGCCCTCAACACACAGGCAGGCTGGCGGCAGTGGCAGTGGGAGGCTAGAATGGTCCGTACTCCAGGGTGCCATGTGAGGTTCCACTTGAAGAAATGGCTCCATTGCTAGAAATGTGTAAAAACCATGACCAGAGGCCAATGTCCTTCGTTTTACAAATGAGGAATCTGAGGACTGGAGAGGAAAAGTGATTCACTCCACACAATGCAGACTCCCCTGCTCCTTGAGGGGGCAGAAAGCAAGCATTTGCAGGCAGATGTTGCTGTGTTTGAATCCTGGTTCTGCCACTTAAGTTCTCTAAGCCCCAGTTTAGTGTCTGAGAAATGAGAGTAATCCTATCTTCCTCAACAACTTTTGCAAACAATTAGATGAGCTAGTGAATGCGAAGCCCTAGGAAGACTGAGTGGCCAGGCAGTGGTTGTTTGGACCCCTGGAGAGGGCAGAGTGGTCAGAACAGAGGATTGGGAGCTCCTGGCACTGCCCCCTGCCCCCCCGCCCTGCCCCGCAGCTGTACGACTCTGGGCAGACTGTTCAATTCTTTGAGCCCTGATTCCTCATCTGTCTAATTGACATAAGAATTCCTCCCTTACAGATGTGTGGGGAGGCTCGGCTCGGCTCGTAGGAAGCATGCAGAGCACACTGCCTGGGACATAACAGATGCTCAATAAACACCTGCTATTCTCATCCCGTTTTAACTTCTATGGAATCTCACTTGGGAGCCTGCTGCTGAGACATTCCTGGGAGCATGCACCAGGAACCTCACCTCCTCCTGGGTGTGCAATGCCGAGGAATCTCGGAAGGTGCACCTGGCACCAGCAAGCAGCAGTTCTGGGTGATGAGCGGAGCGTGACTGAAAAGCACCCCCACCTCGCAGTCCCCCCCTCAAAAAGAATACATTGCATGATTGCACCTTTTATCTCAACTTTTTTGAGAGAGGAGGAGGAAAAAAAATGAAGGCAAGAACTTTGAGGTCAGGTTCACTTCCCCCGCAGGCTCCTCCTGGGCTACAGTGAAATTTCAAGAATGCAGTCTCTGGGCCCAGTTTACATTCCCCACCTTCTCCGTATCCAGGATACGGAGGGACCTGTCGCATTCCATCCCACCAATCAGCCTCCTCAGTCACATCCTGCTGGGGGCAGGGCCCGCCACTGATTCTGGGAGAAGCATCACTGCTCAGCTGGAGGGCTGTCTGCTCGCTCATTCACGTGTCCAACATATATTTCAGAGCTCACCGGGGCCAAGCACTGGGGTAAGAGTGTTGTAGGAAAACAGGCGGAGAAGCCCCTGCTCTCGGGCCACTTGCATTGCAATGGAGAAGACAGGCAGTCGCACAATTTATAGGAGCAGCAGCACAGAGGCATCAGAGAGCATGGGGGTGGGAGAAGGGTCTAACCTAGACAGCAAGGTGAGAAAGCTCCCCTGAGTCAGTGATGATGAAGCTGGGGCAGAAGGGTGAGTGGGTGAAGAGGGGAGGGAAGAGAATTCCAGGTGGAGACACTAGCTCTTGCCTATCGGAGGATGCGCAAAGTTGCAACACCTCTGCAGACAGACTCGCTGTCAGAATCCAGGGGTAGGTGGTGGTGCCGGGGGCCGTGGGGGACAGGATGGGGCAAGAGAGGCAAAATCAGGCTGAGACTTTTGTGAGTGTCCCAGGGGCCGTGTTAGAGCATCCAACTGTTTGATGCAAGGGATGGTGTGATCAGGCTGGATGTCTATCAGAACTTCATAATAAGATCATCTTGGAGAGTGGAGAAGGGGAGAGGAGGGGAAGCGCAAAAGCAAGGACCCCAGTCAGGGAACTTCGGTAGCAGTGTCCAAGTCCCCCAGATGATGGGCCCGGGCGGATGGGGTGGGGATGCCGTGCAGGTGGAGCCTGGGTGGCCTGTCCTCTTTCTAAAAGTCCCTCTCCTGCCTTCTCGCCTTCCAGAAGGCCCTGGCAGCCACACCAGCCCTGAGCTCAGGCTCTGGGGACGACACTGCTTCAGAGCAGCCTCTCTGGATTGCAAAGGTCACAGTGGGGCTGCCCCCCTCCAATCCTGTCATCAGGAGTCTGATACACCTGCACCTGGCCTTGCGTCAGCGTCGCTCCAGGAAGGGGAAGTCATCGCCACCACCCCCGGATGGGGAGGGTGGGCTCCCAGCACCCAGGGCCCATTCTCAGGCCTAAAGGCTGTACATGGTCAAGGACTGAAATGACATATGTTTTTTAGGGACCTCTAGCGCAAAACGGGCATCTCCTTCCCCAACTGCAGAAGGGAGAGGAGCGTCTGCAGAAGCATGTCTGATGTTGCACCCAGGAGAGCTGCTTAAGAGGCATTTGAGGAAGAAAGAGAAAGGGGGAGAGGGGAGCAAGACAGTTAATTCGCTAGTTAATTAGTACAGTAAGTCTTAATGTCCTCGATAGGTACTTGAAACTGTGCCAAAACGGTGTATAATGAAACCAATTTTACCAGGGGCTAATTGATATAAATAATAGTTGAGTTCCTCTCAGGTCGCACCATTGTTAGAAGGAAACCATGTTATTCAGGAGCCTGCCTTAGTTTCTTTAAAACCCGGATGAGTCTCATGGCATTTACATAGAGATGCTGGCTGTAGGCGGATAACCAGCCCTGGCTGCCAGCACCTGGGATCCCGCCCGCCCCCCAAGATTCTGAAGTCAAGGGATCTGAGATGGGGCTGGATACTCTAAAGGTTTCTTCCCTCAATTTTTTTCACAAAAGTAAAAAGAAGTATATCAGAGAAAAGATAACAAAAAGTAAAAACACTAAACAAAAGTAAACAAATCAGAAAAGCAACCCCAAAATACAGACAATGAAAACCTTCCCCCTCCT
The DNA here is from genome assembly GCA_004026765.1 of Micronycteris hirsuta. Taxonomy (NCBI): domain Eukaryota; kingdom Metazoa; phylum Chordata; class Mammalia; order Chiroptera; family Phyllostomidae; genus Micronycteris; species Micronycteris hirsuta. Next base: position 22,451 of record PVJI01007847.1, on the reverse strand, counting down.
CGCGTGTGGATACAAGCCCCTAAAGTACCAGGAAAGTCAAGAAATATTTTCAAAGACAAACCAGCATGTGTACACACCCAGCACACACAGGCACATGTGTGTATATATGTACACGCATGTTTAACTCACATACACTCTACATCAAACCTAAGAAGGGCTCACTCACAAAACAGTTCTATTATTTATACAACAAAAGGCAAACGCTGCCGGTTACCCAGTTAGCTACAGACCAATGCTTTCTTTACCTTAGCAGATTCACTTCATACATATTGAAAAAGCTCATTTAGGCTCCTTTAGACATGGACTGTATTAGATGGCTTCCTTTCCCATTTATGAAAAGAAAAATATAAGCAACACCCATGAGCTCAGGCACCACTTCTCAGGGCTGAGCCCCCTGGACCTGCGGGTTGCTCAATGCCATTCTTGTGCCTCGGAGCAAACAGTAGGCAGTGCTTCTGTTTTTTTATTTTAAAGTATTTAAAGATTTTATTTATTTATTTTTAGAGAGAGGGGAAGGGAGGAAGAGAGGGAGAGACACATCAATGTGAGAGAAAAACATTGATCAATGGCCTCGACCAGGGACCAAACCTGCCACCCAGGCATGTGCCCAACCCAGAATTGAACCTGCAACCCTTCACTTTGCAGGAGGATGCCCAACCCGCTGAGCCACACAGGTCAGGGCGAAGCTGCATCTCTTGAAAGAGAGCCCTAATAATGTGCCTGTAATTTTCTTCCAAGCTACTAATAATGACTTCGAGTTTTGATTCTGGGGCCTCTTTGATTTTACCAGATGTCAAAGAAAGGCTTTCTGGGTAAGAACAAAGAGGTCTGTCCACCATACTCCTTAAGTGGCTGGCGACTGAAACAGAGGGGCCACAGGCCCTGGCTCCGTGAGCAGGAACATCAGGGTTTATTTGCAGGCGGTGACCATGGCCACCGCCATTTCTAAGATTCATCTGCAACCTGAACACGGGTAACATTTGAAGGTGTTAACGTTTGTTTTTGTAAAACAAAATAAGACAAAAACAAGTTAATCTCATTTTTAAAAATATGTTTTAAATTTATTTTTTAGAGAGAAGGGAAGGGAAGGAAAAAGAAGGAGAGAAACATCAATGTGTGGTTGCCTCTCACATGCCCCCTACTGGGGACCTGGCCTGCAACCCAGGCACGTGCCCTGACTGGGAATTGAACCAGTGACCCTTTGGTTCACAGCCCACACTCAACCCACTGAGCTACACCAGCCAGGGCAACAAGTTAATCTTAAAACCGAAGTGCACACACAATCTCCCTCAACTCATCTGCAGTTGACTTGGAGCTGCACTTGAAACATATGAGCCAGGCTGGGGTGGGCCAGCGGGCCTGCGGTGACCACGAAGAGGTTCTCAAGCAGTGACCCCCTGCCCCCCAGCCCCGCCCCTGGGCCAGCGGCCGTTTTAATCCTGTGTGGGCCCAACATTTCCATGGCATACAGAACGCATTCCTTGGAGCCCCTCCATACGACGCTAGTATGTAGGGATGTCTGAATGACTTTAATTCCATTTTTTAACACGAAGCGTACCAATTCTGATTCTTGCTGTCTGCTCAAGGCTAATTTTCTACAAGGCTCGCTGTGGCATGGATGTCCTGTGACTTGCCTAGGCAGCCCATTCCGTACACAGACCAGACTGTGGGCTGTGCAGGGCCTGGGGAACAACGACAAGGACAGAACACTGTGCTGAGTGGACACCGTGCCAACTCATCTTTCCAGTTCTGAGGGTGTTGACTTTACTGGCAGGAAAAATGAGTCTTGGAGACGGTGAATGCCTTTGGCCAAGTTAAACAACACACGAGTGACCTCTCTCCACAGAATATCCAGTTTTTCACGGGTTTCTCCCAAGGGGGTGTTTCTTAGGCAGCACGCCGACTCTCCGAAGCCTTTTCTCCTGGAGAGTGCGGGTCCCAGGCCAACCCCCAGAAGACCCTCCTGTTCGATGTATCATGTCCCTGGGTGCAATGAGGGGGACCCGCTGCAGGCAGCAGGGGAATGGAGAGTTCTTTTAGCAATCATCTGGATAATTTACGTGTTTAAGCACAGCCACAGTTTTAAATGAATATTGCTTTACATCATTTCGCTTTCATCTTTATCTTTCTCCCTGTTAATGATTGCTTTGCCCATTCCTCTCATTTTCATTCACTGACCTCCCCGACAGGGCAATGTGGGTTTTCCTAAATTCTTCTCCTTTCCAGTGGGCCCGGGGGCACAGGGGCCAGGAATTCACAAAATGTGGCAAGAAGGCTGTGTCTTCGTGGCTCCCTCCGCCCCAGCCAGCCCTCTCTCCCCCTAACACCCCCCAAAACCAGGCTAATTAAGTTTTAACTTTCGCTGGCAGGACACCTGCTCCAGAAATTCCTCCTCCCCCTATCTCCTAGGATTTACAACACAAAAGTAAACATTTACACTGGTTAAGATTTACCAAAAGGAAGTGTGGCCCGGAATGCGTCCTTTGAAGTTCAGTCTCGAAAGAAGGAGGAGTCCTTTTCAGATACACAAAGCAAGAAACCTCAAACCCTGGCATGGGCCTCTCTCAGTTTTCCACCTGGGCTGTGACGCCAGCCTACGCTGAATCCTGAACTAAGTCAAAGCAGCAGGCTCTGCTCCAGCGTAAATGGGGTTATCAGGCAGCAATGCAATCGAGCGGCTTCCTGGAAACTCAGCTAGAACTTTCTCCCTGACTGAGATATCACCTCGGGGTCCCTTACAAAAGTGGAGCCAACAACTTTACAGGCGGGAAAGATCCCAAGCCCCACCCACAGTCCCCTCCCGACACAGCTGGCTCTCTGAAGTCTGTTTCATTGGAGGTGGGCGACGGGTAGGGCACACCAGCCCAGGAGAGACGCTGGCTGAGTGGGCACCAGATAACCAGGGCAAAGAGAGTCGCCAGACACTGAGGTCATGCAGATACTTCTGGGGAAAAGGAAGTGAAAAAACTCCCCGTAAGTCCTCCCAGGTGGCTGGTGTCGGCCCATGGAAATGCTCCAATCAGAAGAGGAAGGATGCCTGCAGTGGTATCCAATCAGAACCTTCCATTCCTAAGGGGCGGTCAGCCAAAGATCCCGACCTCAAGAGGCAGGTCCCAGGCGATGAGTGCATGCACTGTGAGGGGAGGACCCAGCTGATGAAGCAAGGGCTCACTGAAAACTAGCATCATTCATACCCCACTCTGTCCTGGGGACCTGCTGGCTGCTTTACCTGGTTTGGGCACTAATCTTCAGGACAGCCCAGTGAGGCAGGCAGGTGTTCTTCTCCTCACCCTGCAGATGGCGAGGCCACCAAGGCATGTTCTTCTGCTACACCTGGGCCTCCGAACGGAAGACAGGCACCAGAAGCAGGCTGCACGGTCCCCCGGCAGAAGCACCGAACCTCCTATATTGTGGGAGGCCCCACTCAGCATGGGTGACCTTGAGCACGTCACTCAACCCTCTGCTGGTCTTTCTGATGTCACTTGTTTTCAGCAACAGTGTTTCAGTGGGTGACACGTTAGAGGGAGACGTTCACCCACGCCCGTGTGTGTGCTGCACCTTCCTCACCAATCCAGCTGAGCATTCAGAACTCGACAGCACAGGAATGCCGTAGAGTTCGGTGATGCTTCTCCCGTGCTCCTAGGGCCCCTAGAAAGGGAGAAGCATGTTCCCCCAACATGTGCTTCTATTCTGTCCTTCCAGAGTCGGGAGAGCAGCCAACTGAAGGCTGCATGGCACCACTGACACGTGGACGTTCATTAATTGGACATCTGTAAGCACTGGCCTGCTGCGGGTCTTCAAGGCCTCATCCGGACGGTGAGAGAGAGCACATCCGGAGTCTCTGGGCAGTTGCCGGTGCCTCCAGCTTTCCAGCCTCTCATGAAGCCCATTCTCACTCAGAGGAACACCCTGGCTCTGATTCTGACTGTGCACCAAGGACCGAAATTAGAAACCCATTTCTCTGCATTTCAAAAGCTCAGTCTTCCAAACTGTCAATTAGGGGTGGAAAGATTTACCCACATAAGCTGGTCCGTGGAGCACTAATGAGACCCCAGAAGGGAAAACGCTTTCATCATACACATCCCAGAACGTACGGTGTGCCGGGCCCTTTAACACACCGTTTGAATGAGTCAGTAGTAGACACGCGTGTCAGAAACAAATACAAAAATACAGGGCACAGGGTGAACGGATGGACCAATCAATAAATGAAGGAGTGAAGGGAAGAAGAGGAGGAGGGACCTAGGAAGGCCAGTGGAGCCCTGAGCCACGCCAAGAAGCTTGGGGTTTTCTAGGGGCATTGGAGGACCACGAGAAGTTTCTGAGAAGGAGAGCAATTCACTCTGGAAAGCTCTATGGAAGAAAATTCCGAACGTAGTCACATGAGTTACTGGGACATGATCTTGGAGCCGGGCCACGTGCTTAGCTGAGGACTGCTCCAATAGCAGGTGCACAAAATGACACCTTGACCCGGACAGTGGCCAAGGGGACCACGAAGGTTGCGAGAGTGGGAAGAGGGTGGGACAGACGTGAAAGACCTGAACTGGCTGAAATCTTGCTACGTTTCTGTCCCATCAAACAGGCCGATTTGCAAAGAGAAACCCTCCGAAATGTTTATTTTTTTCCCCAAGTTTCAAGTATGACATCAGGCGGTCGTGCCAGTGTCCCGAACCACTAGGTTTTATCCCTACAGTCACCTCATCACCTTCAAACACAACAAAATTATCAAACAGAAATCCCTGCTGTATACCCGTGTTTGCGGCAGGCTTATTCACAACAGCTGGAAGGCGGCAGGCGACAACCCCCGTGTCCCTCCACCGATGAGGGCATGCGTGGGAAGACACCCCGTGGAATCTCATTCAGCCTTTAAAAAGAAGGAAATTCTGACACAGGCTACAACACGAGTGAACTTGGGAAAAGGCATAGGCTAAGTGAGACAAGCCAGTCACGGAAACACCAACTCTGCATGAAGCCACTTACATGCAACACCTAGTCAAATCCAGAGACAGAAAGTAGAACGGTGGTTGCCAGGGGTTACGGGCCAGGTAAGTGAGGAGTTAGTGTTCAGTGGGATGGAGTTTCAGTTTTTGCAAACTGCAGAGCTCTGAAGACGGGTGGCAGTGATGGCTGCACAACAATGTAAATGTATCATCACTGAAATCCACATTTAAAGCCCTGGCTGGTGTGGCTCAGTGGACTGAGCGCCAGCCTGGGGACCAAAGTGTTGCTGGTTCGATTCCCAGTCAGGACACATGCCTGGGTTGCAGGCAGGTCCCCAGTGGTGGTGGGGGTGGAACATGTGAGAGGCAGCCATACATTGATGTTTCTCTCCTTCTCTCACTCCTCTACCCTATATCTAAAAATGAACAAAATCTTAAAAAAAATAAAAATACAGTGCTTGACTGTAAATTTTGTTACGTGCACTTTACCACAATGTTTTTAAGTTTACAAGATATCAATCCATCACTACTGGACTGTCAGCAAATCAATCTACCTGAAATCAATGCAACGCTTTGCCAACTAGGCACACCCTCGCTGGGAACCTCCTCCTCCTCCTCCAGGCAACTTTCCACCACTGCTTAAAAGCCCCCCTAACCCCTTCCCTCGCCCCCCACCCCCAATGCCACTCAGCCCCTTTTAGTATCTGAATGGCAGGAGCCAGGCTGAGGGTAAACTGCCACCTAACTCTGCGTCCTGGGATATCTGGAGTTCCCGGTGACAAACACTGACCCTGTCCCTCACTCCAGGACCCCAAGCCTCCCTAAGCACAGGAACCTCGTCCTGGCTGCCATCCTCGGTGAGACTGGCAGGTTCCAGAAAAGGCTTTATGGCAAGAAGAGGTGGTGTTGCTGGTGGAACGACCTGGAAAGGCTCCTGTCAAGAGAGCCCCAGGGCCAGCCAGGGGCGGAAGGGATACAGTGGTCACAACGCTGAGCACAGAATGAGGCCATGAATGTCAGCTTGCTTCTGCCCACTTCTGTCCTCCGCACTGACTCAAAGATGGGCCAGGGACGATTAAACGTCTCCATCCAGCCTCCCCTGTGCGGAGAGCTGGAAAACCTGGTCTACTGTATGAGGTCACTTTTTGCATGTATTTTGCACTCAGCTACTAGGTGTGTACATATTTAGGGTACTTTGCCTTACTGATGAAGTGGACTATTGGTAGAAAGCTCTCCCTCTGTATCTGATAATACTCCTGCTTTCAGTATTCTTTGCATGTATTTTATCATGGCAGCTACTCCAGTCTTTTCGGTTAGCATTTGTGTGGTATATCGCCTATCCGTGCATTTATATTTTAAGTGAATCTTCTGTAGGCAGCCTAGCACTTGAGTCTCGTTTTTATTCCCAACCCGACAGTATCTGCCTTTCAGCTGGAATGTGCAGCCCATTTACTTCTCATGAATTATTGATACGGCTGGATGGACGCCTACCGAGTCGCCTGTTGTTTTGTTGGTCTCATCTGTTTGTTTTTTTCCTTAAAAAAAAAAAATTCTCCACAATACACTACACTATTGTGTTTGCTTTAAACAGTCAATTATCTTTTAAAGAAATTAAGAAAAAAACTGGAAGTCTCATGTTTCTGGTGTTCTTAATTTCTCACATAGATCCAAGTTTCCATCTGACGTCATTTTCTAAGAATTTCTATTAACATTTTTTGTTGTGTAAGTCTGCTGGTGAGAATTCCTCTCAGCTTTTATCTGAAAATGCACTGATTTTGCTCTCATTAAAAAAAATTTTTTCTTTTAATTTATTGAATTGCGGGGGGGAGTTAGAGGGAGAAAACACTGATTTGTTGTTCCATTTATTTTTGCATTCATTGGTAGATTCTTGTATGTGCCCTGACTAGGGATCGAACCTGCAAACTTGGTGTATGGCAGGGATGTGAAACTCATTTTCACCAGGGGCCAAATCAGCCTCATGGTTGCCTTCAAAGGGCCAAAATAATTTTAGGACTGTATAAATGTTAACTGTTAAGGAGTTGAAATTACATCCGGTCCTTTGAAGGTGATCATGAGGCTGATGTGCAACTCCCCCGACCCCCCGTGAAAATGAGTTTGACACCCTGGGTGTATGGGGACAATGTTCTAACCTACTGAGCTACCCAGCTAGGGCTGCCCCCATTTTTTTCAGGATATTTTTGTTGGATAGAGAACTGGAGACTAATAGTTTCCCTCTCCCCTTTCAGCACCTTAGAAATGATTATTCAACTTATTTTTTAGCTTGCACTGTTTCTGATGAAAGTCAGAGATAACTCTTATTGTTCTTCTGTATATATCTTTACTCTCCGGCTGATTTTCAGATTTTCATCTTACATTTCCAGCGATTTGACTGTGATATGTTTAGGTGTGGTTTTTCCATATGATTACCCTGCTTGGGGTGAGTTGAGCTTCTAGGATCTGTGGGTTGATACTGTATTTTCTATCAACCTTGGAACTTTGTGGCCAACGGAACTGACTGGGTTCCGGCCACTAGTTCACCCCAAACTCCCAAGACCACGGCCCCACCTGAGAAAGACTAGGCAGAGAAAATCCCTCCCTCGATGGCAGAAGGACGCAGGGGGCACTCTGTTCACGGAGAGCAGTGACGCCCAGCACGCACCAAACACACACAGCTGTCTTGCACGGTTCCGGGGAACGCCGGGGAGCCGTATGAGATCAGCTCACTTATTACCCCATTTTACAGGTGAGGCCCCGAAGCACAGGGAGGCCTACCCCGGACCTGAAGTCGCAAAATCAGTAAGGGGCAGAGCCAGGACGAAACCCAGGCCGCTTGCCTTCTAAGACTCAGCTCCCCGCACGGTCCCTTTTCCTGCTTCTCTAGCTTTGAAATGACAAGAGCTGACTTTTCAAAAAGTAACTGCAGATGTTCAACGTAAGTAGTCATTAGGGAAACACAAATCAAAACAGCAAGACACACGGGTACACAGTCATTTGAACAATTTTTAAAAGAGAACAGAAAATAACAAATGTATTGTTGGCGAGGGTGTGGAGAAATTGGAACTCTTGTGCACTGCTAGTGAGGAGGGAAAGTGGTACAGCCACTTCTCGTGTGACAGTGGCATTATTTATGGTAGTCAAAAGGCAGAAGCAAGGGTCCCGGTTCAATTCCCAGTCAGGGCACATGTCTAGGTTGTGGGCCAGGTCCCCATGAGGACCATGTGAGAGGCAACCATACATTGCTGTTTCTCTCCCTTTCTTTCTCCCTCCCTTCCCCTCTCTCTAAAAATAAATAAAAAAATATAATCTAAAAAAAAAAAAAAGGCAGAAGCAGCCCGAGTGTCCAAGAACAAATGAGTGGATAAGCCAAAGGTGGTATATATACACGCAATGGAATATTACTCAGCCTTAAAAAAGGAAAATCTGGCCCTGGCCGGTAGGTCAATGGGTTGGAGCATTGTCCCAATACACCAAAGTTGCAGGTTCGATCCCTGGTCAGGGCACATATTAGAATCGACCAATGAATGCAGGAATCAGTGGAAAACAAATCAATCTCTCTCAAATCAGTAAATGCAATTTTAAAAAAATGAAATTCTGATATGAGCTACAATGTGGATAAAACAAAGACACTGTACTAAGTGAAATAAGCCGCTCACAGAAGACAAACACTGAATGACTCCATTCACCAGGCACCTGAGCAGTCAGATTGGTAGGGACAGGAAGAACGGCGGGGGCCAGGGGCCGGGGGAGGAGAGAATGGGAGTTGGTGTTTAACGGGCGTAGAGTTTCAGCTCTGGGAGAGGAGAAGGGCTTATCTTTCACGCGGTGGTGATGGCTGCCCGGCCATGCGAACGCGCTCTAAAACCACCCAGCGGCACGTGAAAACATGGTTAAAATGGTGTATTTTATGCTAGGTACAGTTACCCCAAGTAAAAGTAATTTTCCAACAGTAAAACGAAAACAAAGTCTCTGTGTAATAATCTTCAGCACGTTTATTATTGTAATTACAGAGGGAAGTATACCCGAATAAGAGTCTAACTTTTTTAAAAAATGGGGCACTGACTGCATTTCTGAACTTCTGGAACCGAGAGAACATTTGCAAACAGATTAAGTACAGGGTGGCCCTGGCTGGGTCCGCACGCCAAGCCCAAGAGGTGATTAAACTCCTGATTTCTAATCAGAAGGTTAAAAAAAAATTCCTTTGTCAAAGAGAACAGAACAAAGGGCCAGTGAGCCGGGAGTTATGCAGTAAGAGCTGGATTATGCGGTGTAACAGGGCCCTTCCATCGCCCCATCGCGGCATCCCGGCCCGTGGACAGGTTCTCATACAGCCAGGGTCTTCGTGACGTCACTGGGCTATTGTGTTGTACTGATAACAAACACATCCTTCATCGTGGCGTGGCCCCTCACAAAGGCAGGCAGAGTCCCCGGCTGCCCACGGGGACGTGCGGGAGCCATATTCCAGGAGTGCAGCCATCAGATCTCAGCTGTTCGCTTACACTCGCCTGTCCTTCCCACACAATGGTGACTCTCTCTCCCCAGTAAGCGGGCACATGGGGAGTGCCGGAGCGCAGCGCTCTTTCTGCAAGGGCCCCTGTGCTTGCATTTCCAAACAGCTGTACATCCTCAGAGGGCAGGAGGCAAAGAGGGAACTAGGAGAGGTCTCAACAGGGGGCGGGCTCTGGGTGCAGCGCCTGGGAACTGACCACAGGCTGACACCGCTGTTATCACACCCTCCCTTGCTCAGCACCCCTGCCATGCTGCCCGCCAACCATCGGGCCGTCTCCGGTTCTCACCACAGAGCAGGGTCTGTGGGATCTGGCTGCCTGCGGGCTCTGGGAAGGAGGCAGGAACTTCCTCCGGAGCCTGGATTCCAGCCACTGCACCCTGGAGAGTGCGAGGCTTAACTAATTCTCAAATCGGGACACACACACACACAAAATGCTGAGGAGCGGTGGAGAACTCAGTGAGTGTCAGCAAGGTACCTAAACACAACCCAGCGACCATCAGGGACAACGCAGCACTGACGGGCACTCAGCCATGGGGTCAGGGAGCTCCGGATTGAAACCTAACCCTCTTGCCAATGTGCTGTGTGACCCTGATAAAGTCCCCGACCTCTCAGGACCTCTGCTGCCTCGTCTGCAAGGAGGGGACAAATGAAACAGTGACAGTACATAAAGCTCTTCACTAAGTGGCAGCTGGCACAACCTCCAGCCGGCGGTTGCATGTAAGGAGGTTTCTGATCTTGACTATGGCGTGACTATGAAACCTCGACCACATGGTAACACTGACATGTCTTCCCCTCCTGAAAACAAACCAAGTGCGATTTGAGGAGAAGAGAAAGGAAGTGGATTCTGAGGTGGCATCCTCATGAAACAAAGCACAGAAGAAACCCACTAACTACCAGAAATCTTGTAATACCTGACTCCCTCATGGCATTACAACAAATGGTGGAAGGATTTGGACAGTCCGTGTTGGACTAACGCTGGATGCTACTCCTTCACCGACTTGATTTGAGAAACACTTGCCGAGGCCTGCTGTGCACGGAGCCCTTCAAATCAGCCAGTCCGTTCTCTGCAGAGAACCAAGGAAGGTTCTGACCTACTTGGGACTGCGAGAGCAAACTGCCTTCACCTTGACCTCAGATATTCAGAAGTTAGTCTGTCTCCTGCTGAGGTCACCTGTGGTCAGAGAAATCTGAGCTGACCCCTAGAGTCTTCAGGTCAGAGCTTTCCAAAGCCACTGTACCCCCACCAGCCCCCAAATGCCCCCCAACCTCCACATATATACAACAAGCAAGACCGGAGAAGGCCCCCTGGCTGGACTGGGAAAGCAGGTTTCACGGTGCTCACGCTGCCGAGAACAAGGAAATGCACTTTGTTTTTCAGAGCTAGGTGATGGCCAGCACTCTGCAGATGGCAGGCTGGCAGGCGCCTGGCTCTCCCTTCACTAAGGGAGACAGACAGATATCACACAGCCTGTCCAGGGCTTCTGATATCTCTTTGTGAGCTCTGCTGGGTCAGTCGCTACTGGTCAGGCAAACAGCAATTCAGAGCCTCACACAGAAAATCCTGGTAGCGAACTCGGGCGAATGCTGGGGAAAAGGCCTCCAGGGAAGGTCCCTGGTCCAACAGCTCTATTCCTTAGCTCCTCCCGCCTGACAATCCAGCCGCCCTGGGTTTGAGGTTAGGCCTGGGGCTGCGTCCCTGCCAATCGGAGCCCTGGGCTCTCCTCGGGTCTAGCGCTTGCCCTCTGGCCCTACAGCTTGGCCCAGGAATTCAGGCTGACCAAGAGTCGAGTCAGAGGGTGGCAATCTCTTATTGGGAAGCATCTAATCAATATCCTTAACTCAGCGGCTTCCCATATGCCTCTCAGGCCCCCTCATTTGTATTCATTCATTCATTCATTCTTTCTTTCATTCATTCATTAGTATGAAATCTTGTGCTTGGCCGGGGAAGACAAACAGGATGCTCCATCAGTCCATGGAGAAAAAAGACATGAGAAACAACAACTATGTGGAAGATTTGCGTTAGAAGGGTCCCCTCCATGAGCTGGGACAAAGCTGGCCAGGCAGGCTCCCTGGAAAAGGTGGCCATCAGCTGTGTGCAGCAGGGCAGGGAGGGAGTATCAGCAGGCAGGATGCACACGTGGTTTTGGCAAAGGAAGGAGAGTGTGCTGTTGTGGGTGAGGGGAGGCAGAGGGCTTCCAGTGTCAGGTGTACGAGATCTTCTGGGTAGCATATTGAAAATGCAGACTCCTGGAAGCCTACTGAGACTCCGATTCAGCGGGTTCCAGGCGGGGGCCCGGGAATCTGTGTGTCACAAGCTCCTTGGGCGAGTCTAACACAGGAGGTCTGTGGACCACACTCTGAGAAACCCTGCTTTGAAGGAACTGGGGGGAAAGAGCCATTTGTGGCTTTGATGGAATATTGACTGATTTTCCTGGAACGCCCACAAAAGGACTTTGGACAGCTCACTAATGACTCGTTCTTCAGTCATTTTTCACAGACATACGTGTAACCTCAGACAAACTGGAAATGAACGCAGGGAGGGGGGTCAGGATCCCGGGGCTGTCGCTGTGTCCTGGGGACCAGGGTGGGTGTTGTCACAGGAATGCGTTGGGCCGAGGTCCAGGCTCACGCTAGAACGCTGTTCACAGGTGAGCCAGGGCCCCGTGAGCGATGATGGGAAAACCCGCTGGAATCCAGCCACTTCCTCACCACCCTCAGCGAGGAAGGGCCGGGCAGGCCGCAGGCCTCTCGGAGACTTTCTCACAGCCTGAGCTGCCCCCCTGCTGTCTGGTCCCACCCCCCGCCCCCCACCAGGAGTCTGCCCTGTGCTGCCCTGGTGCCATCCACTCAGGCTCCCCTGGCTGGGACGAGGGCTGGGGGGCAGGAGCTGGCTCAGCCAGCCTGGGCCTTGGCTGCAGGCTCAGCTTCTGCCCGTCTGCTAGTGGCAATATTTCTGCCCCGTTGAGAGCTCGTGCCTAGGAGCCGCCATTTATATTGCTGGCTCAAGCCCTGCCTGGGAAGCTTATTGGGGACCCCGGCCCTCTTTGTCCTGCTCTTGCCAATGTCCTCTGAAGGCTAGAATCCTGCCCTGAGATCTCTGCCAAGTGCCCGTGGGGCCACACCCTCATTATGTGTCGCAGCCGACAGGCACTGCCCTCCTGCAGGGGTTCCCACCTGCCCAGTACCCCAGGTCTCTCAGGCCCAAGTTCTGCCCCCCGTGGATGGACAGGCTGGGGCCTCAGAACACTGTTTCTCAGCAGGTGTGATTCCCTTTCAACCGGGCCCCCCCAGCTTCAATCCTTGTACCACGTGGAGCTCTGGAACCAGCTAGGACGCCCCTTTCCTTTGGTCAGTTGTTTACAACTGATTGAAATAATCCACTGTTTATTGATGGGGTGACTGTGTGCTGAGCCCCAAATCAGAGCTGGTGAGAGGCACCGTCAGCCACACACAGAACAAAAAATGAAACCGGGCTACGCAGACCTAAGTAGTGGTGAGCGGTTTGTGCTACTCAAACATCAACATGCCCAGGGATCACTGGGGATCCTGTTAGAACAGTTTCTGATTCCGTGGGCCTGGCATTCTACATTTCTAACTAGCTCCCAGGCAATGCCGATATGCTGGGCCACACAGCGTGAGCCTGAGCAAGTGGCAGTGGGGCAGCACCGGGCAGGCTCCTTGGGGGGATGGGGGGCCAGGTGGCAGGGAGCCCGCTCAGGCTGCAGAGAAAGTCTCCAAGAGGCCCCGTGGCTGCCTGGCCCTTCCTGGCTGAGGGTGGGAAGGCAGTGTGGCTGGATTCCAGTGGGTTTTCCCATTATCGCTCACCTGTGCACTTCCGTCAGCAAGAGGGACGGGGTCACACAATGAACGGAAGATGCCACAGGGAGTGAGACCAGAAGCAGGCTCAGAATCGAGCACGTGCTCAGCTCCAGCCACCTCCAGGTCCTGCTATCACCATAGCACTGAGAACCATTTGCTCTCCAAGTTCTGAGCAAGAACCACCCAGGGACGCCCAGGAGTAGGTAGCTGCCATCTGTGGTTGGCGCCACATGACCCCCCAACCCCCTGTCATGGTTTCCTGTGTCAGGTGAGTCCAGTTCAAGGCCAGCTCTGTGATCTTTCCAAATTAGTATGTCACAAGAACTTGACTTTGGGGACACCGGGTTAGCCGTGGGTGCTGAGCAGAAGGACTATGAGACAGACTAGGGTCATGAAGGCCATGAAGCACATGCAGACTAATGCCGCAAGGATGTCACGCTAACTGCCCACATTTCTGAGTACGTATTCTGAGCCCTGCTCTCAGCCACATGCCTCCAATGAGAGAACACACGCTGTAACTCCCACCATAACCCTTCAAAGTGGATGGCGGTCTCAGAGAGTGAACCCTGCAGCCAGATGGCCTGAGCCTGAATCCAGCGTTGCTGCTTCCTAGCTGTGTGACCTTGGGCGAATTACTTAGCCTCTCTGTGCCTCCACATCCTCATCTCTAAGTGGGGATGGTAACAGTACCTCCCTCAGAGGGCTAGAATGACAGTGAAGCTAACAAGATATAAACCACTTAGAGCAGCACGGGGCACTCAATAAAACTTGGCTATTATTTTATTACTCTTAACCTCGTTTGTAGAGAGAGAGGAAACTGAGACTCAGACATTAATTAGCCTGCGCGAGGTCACATGGCAAGTAAGTGGCTGAATGGATTCACAACAATGTTCATGAACTTATGAACGAATTTTAGACTTGTTGTAGTCTGTAGGCTTCAGGAGGAAACCATGATTGGGACAGGGGACAGAAGGGACTAGCGGGAAATGCAGGGAGACACTGCGGCTGCCTCAGTTTCTCAAGGCCTCCAGCGGCAGCTCCCACCCGCCAGCAGTGGGGGCCCCTGTGCCCTTCCTGAGACAGTAACTGGGGACAAGTCTACTCCCTTGACAAGTCTACTGCCATGGTATCAAAATCACTTGGGGGCTCCTGGGCCTGGACTGCATATCCTCTGGAGGTTCTGGCGAGGCTCACAGAGGCCAGGCTGGGAATGTGTATTTGGGTCCCTCTCCTAGGAGGCTTGGATGTTTGTGGGCAGGCGGATCACACTGCCTCGGGGTACACGCGGAGCCCCCCAGCCCAAAGTGAGCAGAAAAACACTGCTGTCGAACCTCCGCTGAGCGGCATGATCTCCGAACTGGAAGGGAGAAAAGCTGCTTGAAGGGGTGGAGAGACGACCACTATAGACACATCTTATTAAATGTGAAGAGCAAACTCAGTTTTCCGCCCGGGGACTTTATAACATGGTAGCTTGACCTTTGGTGTCATTCCCAAGGCCTGTTACTTCTAATAGAGCACCCTCTTCATTTTCCTAACCTGTAATTATTTTGTCTACGTCTTCATTATTTGCCTGTAGGCTCCATGAGGAACAACGTCCGTCTCTGTTCTCTGCTGTACGTCCTTCCTAGCACGGCTGTCACCGGGAACCAAACACAAGGAGGGAATGGCTTTTGTTTGGTTGAAAATCCTACCCAGCGGCAACGGAAGTGGAAGGTGGTCCGTGCGTGGCCAGAGATGAGCCAACTGACTCCGAGGGATCCCCAAACAAAACATCCGGAAGGATGTCTCACTAGGCAAGCGAGAATGCTGCAGACCCAGCCCATATGCTGTTCAGACACCAGAATCCAAGGGGAACTTGATTCTGCTACGTCTCGCATGCCAAAGTAACAGGAGATGGGGCTGCCCCGTGCAGAACAGTCTATCAGGAGGGTGAAGTGAAGATGCTCACCACACCACGGGGATGTGGTCACGGAAATCGAGCCTTGGAGAGATTTAGAAAAACCCACTGTACTCAGCAGAAAAGCTCTGCTCCCTGAGAGAGGGACATCTGCTGAAAGAGGAGGAAAGCAAATGGCAAGGGTGGGTGCTCCAGACAGACAGACAGACAGACCCTGAGCCCAGGGAAGAAATGGCCACAGCAGGAAACACAGAAGTGAAGGGGGCTCTGGTCGGAATTACTGGGATGCGCTCCCAGGCTGCTCTCGGGGCCAGCCTGGTGTGACCTATAGGATGGGGAAGAACATACATTTGGGGGGGCAGGGAGACTGGGTTCCCATCCCAGTTCCGCCACTTGTTAGCTGTGCAATCCTGGGCAAGTTTGCAACTCGCTAAACCTCAGTTTCCCCGTCAGCAAAATGCACAGGGTGACAGTTCTGACTTCGCAGGGTTGCTATGAGAATCGAATTGGACGATGCACTCCGCCCAAATCTCGACATGATTTAAAATCTGAATAAATGTTCGCTACGATCGGCTCCTACCCACAGGCCCCGATCTATGTGGCGGCAACATCTGCATCCCCACTCCCTTGCCGTCTCGAGGACAGATGTGTGCATGAAATCCAGACCAGCTTCTGCTGAGGGCAGACGGCAGATGAAAGGGAGGCCCAGCCCCCAGCGCCGCAGCTCTGAAGTAGCTCAGGCCAATTTATTTCAAAGCATTCCGGCTGCAATGGGAGTTGAAAGATTTTCACATTAAGGCAACGATGAGCCCAAATCTCTTTGATACTTAACACATCAGGAAAGAAATGGCAAGATCGGTACAGGAGAGGGGAAATTACTGAAGAGCAAGGTGCCTGACATCCCCTAAATATCTATTTCTCCCCCTCCCACAACTCTTTTTTTAGGGCTTCCTGAATGAACTCCGTTTTTCTCTGTAGAACTGTATAAATCTCACATTGTAAAGCCCTTTACAAGGTATATTTGCAGAATCTCTCAAACTCTACAAGCTCTTTGAAGAAGGCAGTCTTTACCTACAATCTGCCCATACCCTAGAATCAGCGGGGGAGTTTCTAGGGACCCCATGGCCAGTCCAGACCCCAGACCCTCTGGGAGGTGGCCAGGCATAGGTGCTTTTAGCTCTCCCTTCTGATGAGTCCAATGTGCAAATGAACTTGAGAATCACTGACTCCAAACTCCCAAACAGAAGCTCTGGTTCTCCGCTGTGGAAAGGCGCTCCAGGGTCATCACCCCCCACTGTGGAGGTACGGAGACCGGGACTAGGACAGGCAAGTGCCCGCTGCTATGCGGAAGGGCCAGAAACAGAAACCCAAACTCCCACCTGGGAAGCATTCATTCATTTCCTGGCTAATGTGCTCCTACTACGTGCCAGCCACCGGGCAGCCTATTAACCAAGGATGCAAGAAGACACAGGGCGTCTTACCGAGCTACAGTATAAGGTGCTACGGCGCCCGTCTGAACTTCACCTGTGAATCACGAGGCAAAGATGTCAAGAGATGGTGGGGGCAGGCCTGGGGAAGGAAGCATGGAGGTCCAGCTTGGACAGGCAGGGTAGGGGGTGACATTAAAATGTTCACAAGCCAATGAAGACCATCTGGCCACCTCCCCATGTGCTCGGTAGGTTCCCCAAACCCTGCCAGGTTTTGCGGGCGACCACTAACAGACTGCCTTAGGCCATTCCGGCTACAAACATCTGGCCCGTGGTTCCCAGACTTGAGGAGGGAGGCAGGGGCCCACCCCCAGCGCTACTGACTCAGGAGGTCTAAGGTGGGGTGTGAGTGGCTGCGCTTTATCGAGTCCCCAGGTGAAGCTGATGGGCCGGTCTGGGACCGCTTTTGGGAACCACTGGGGCACAGTGACCGATGAGGAGGCTGAAGAAATACCCAGCGTCCTCCACTGGCTGCGGGCAAACGTTTGCTTTCCGTCAGCAAAGGAAATAAACTTCTCAGGCTGGTGTTGAAACATCTCGAGTGAAGACACCTCCTAATGTTCCTACAGACAAAAGTCACTGTTCCCTGAGAAGATATCTGTTTAAGTCTGATCAGTTCTTCCACAGGAACAAGAAGAAAGTGGTTTATGCCCCAAAAGAAAAAAATCTGGTACTGAAAACACACGAACTGAGCACGAGCGACACTAACTGCAGGTAACACTGTCCAGGAGGCCTCCGAGGCGGCCGTCGGGTCTGTCCAGACAGCGGCACTTGCATAAAACGAGCGACCTCGAGTCTGATTCTGACCAGCCCCTCCCGGTGGGTTCTAACTAATTCTCATCGTGTCAGTGAAGGCGCTGAGAGGCAAAGCCAAGTCGTGGTCACCAGGACAGCCGAGGACCATGCCTCCCGGTCAGGAGGGTTCTTCAAAGGGAGGGACGTGCCTCTTTCCCACCCCTCCCCTGCACCCCTAGAGCTGAAGGTGGGGTCCAGGAGTTTCTGGGGCGAAGGAGCCCAGAGGCTCTCGCTCTGAGGAGCCGCTCAGCAAGGCTGTTGAGAAACAGGGAGGACCACTTCCTTGGGTCCTCTCGCAAACAAGCAAGGGTAGACCATTCTATACATACATTCCAATGTAAAGAAAATTTCCTTCTGGCTTCTGGAATCCCCGCAGACCCCCTGCTTCCCCAGGATTTCTTTCACAATGGAGATCGGCCCCCACCCAGGCCTGGTTCAGCAGCAGAACAATAGACCGTGCCCTGCAGTGCAATCCAGGGGCTGCAGGTACACAGGGCTGGCTCCCGAACCACTCCCTTGAGCTCTCTTAGCATATGAAGGAGGGCCAGCTCCCTCACCTGCCCTCTTCACTTCCCTGGCTGTAAATCAGGGATAAGAGGAGGCCCCCTCCCAGGTTACTGTGAAGCTCAAGGCCTCCAATGGAACCGGTTGGAAATGCAAATGTCTGGTTCCTCAGCAGCCCTCCCACCAAATGAGGGTGGGAGCAGGGTGGAGAAGCCCTCCAGGGGATCCTGAGGCTTCCACCAGTCTGACAACCACTGCTCTAGAATGTTACCTCCACAAGGGTGGGATTTTTGCAGTTTTATCACTGCCTGGAGCATTACTGACACTATCCATTCACAGGCCTCCAGTAACTACTTTCAGATGACTGACCGCACCCAGATGCCAGCAGAGCGGAAGGACACTGAGGATGGAGGGCCTGGCGTTTCTACCCAGAGCTGCACAGCTTGACGACCGTCTCACACCGACCTGGAGCCATGCTGCGCTGGAGACCACCGGTCCAGCCTCACCCGGCACCACCAGCACTCAGCCCCGCGCCCCGCCCACCGCCAAGGCTCTCGGTAACACCACAGGCACAAAGGCCTCCCAGCTCCAAGTCTAAGTTCACATCCCAAATGCCAACAGGTGTGCCCATGGGTCTGCCCCTCCACCTTCCTGAGGCGGGCAAAAGACTGCAAGAGAATACCAGTCCCCCATCATCAAGCAATTTATCTGTTTAACTGCTCGTCCAGCTCCCCTGCAGAAGGGTACAGACAGCAGGGACTTTGCTCAGCCCTCCGGCACTGGCGGCACAGCCTGGAGCCCAGTGGGCACTCAATAAATACCTGTGAGAGGATGGCCCTGCTGGGTGGGACGTGATAACTACCAGTGCCCTCTGTGCCGCCGTCAGGTTCAAGTCAGCGGGTTCTCAGACAATGCACAGTGCACAGGGATGGGAGACTTCCCGAGTGTGGGGGACATGGTGTCAAGGCATGAATTCCAGAGACCTCCAGTCCCTGCCCCAGGCCCGAGCTCTGCCGGGACAATGGCAATTCGCTTCCCTGCTCCACAGGCAGCCTGGTGCCAGCTCACTGGTAAGAGTCACTCCACTCCAGAAATTCCTAAGAAGGGCTTGTCCCTGATAAGACCAGGGGAAAAGAATATACTGATTTACTTATGCAAGGAGTGCTGCCAAGGTGGCCTGAAAGCGCTGATGTCACCGTGGCTCACTGGGAAGAGACCTGAGTCGGCAAGGACGGGACCACAGTTCCAGCTCCCCTTCCTATACACAGGCGGCTCATCCAGCCGATGTCGGCGCCACCCCCTTTAGGAAGCGCGGGGTGCATGAGGCACTGGGCTGCCACTTGAGCTGTGTGGTGCCATCATCCTCACCACAACCCCAGGGGCAGGTGCTGCTCTCCCACAGCCCAGGAAAAGGAAGTTGTTCAAGGTCACTTACTGGGCGTAAAGGACAGAGCCAGGACTAGACTTGGCGTCCTCTGAAGACCTTGATGAAGGTCTCATCTATAGCAGGGGACAGCGTGGTGTGTCAAACCGATGTCTGGCTGGAACCACACAGACGTTTTTCTGCAGAGTGAACAAGGTGTCTACACGCTGAGAGGTGTGTTTCTGTTCACTTCTCTGGAGTTAAAAAGTCCCTTTCCCTTTGCTGCCTGCCCCCTCTCTCCTCCCTGCCTCTCTCAAATTCACTGATAAGGCTTTGGCCCTGGTTGGGTGGCTCAGTTAGTTGGAGTGTTGCCCCCATGTGCCACGGTTGCGGGTTCGACCCCCATCAGAGCACACACAGGAATCCACCAATGAGTGCACAAATAAGTGGAACAAATCGATGCTTTTCCCTCCCTCCTTTCCTCTCTCTCTCTCAAATCAATTTAAAAGAAAGAAAGAGTAAGGCTTTGAAATCAGACAAACCTAGATTCAAGATTCTGAATGCTGCCTCTTTCTACTGACATGACCTTGAGTTTGTGACTTGACTGTTCTTAGCCTCCCTTTGCAAAATGCCAGAAAAACACCCTAAGCAACAGTTCGGATGAAGATTCAAGATAACTCTGATCATGGCCCGACGGTTACCACCAGGTGCCGGTTACCCTTCTCATTGTGAGGGAGACAAAGGCAAACAATGTTCTTGTGAGGAATTCCTAGAATACACAGGGACCGCTCAAAGCTCCGGCTATCCAAGAAAGGGCCCGACAGATGCAGGGCTGGGAGGCTGTCCCGGGGCCCTCTCATGCTGGGGGCCACCTGATCCCTGTATCTTGATACTTTACCTTGCAAGGCAGGGACCGTCAGTGGATCTCAAGGGCTGCCCCAGTGATGAATCAAACAAGTAAGCACCTCTAAGTGGGGAGGAAGCCAGAGTGGGGACGGCCCGGCCGCCACCTCACCAGGCCCAGGGACGGCCGGCAGCTGGCTGGGGAAAGTCGGCAGCTGCCGTAGGCCTGGTGTCCCGGCTGCCAGTGAGTGATAAATGGAGGGAGTGGGGGGAGGAAAAAAGCCAACAAAGGTGTCCCTAATCTTGATGCCGCTCCATTTTTTTTCCCTCTGGCTGACCATTGAATGAGAACTTAAGCCTCAGTTCTCTTTCTTAGGCAGACATTTGAAACGGAAAGATCCCATTTCTTCCCAATGGTGAGCTGTCAGCAGCAGAAGCACTGAGAAGGGAATGGGGGGGGGCGCCTGGAGTAGTGGGGAGCACCCACCCCACTTGTCCTTTTCCTCCCTCCTCCCCACTCTCTCTACTCCACCCCACTTCCCTGGCCAGCATCTTTATAGAACCGTCTATGTTCTCCCCACGCAACGACAGTGAACGCCTGTCCCCCCCATTCTCAACTGCCTCCCCACCCCATTATTTTGGCAAGAGGTTTTCTGCTCTGGAGCCAGAGGCTTAATGGCTTGCTGGTGAAGGTTAAATAACAAAACGCCACTGTATCCCGTTTCGTAGTTTGCTCTCCTTTTATCTCACGCTGAAACGGGGATTCGGGGCAGCGACAGCAGCCTGAGCTCGGCGCTCGCGGTTCTACCTAAGGGTGTGCTGGCCAGCTGGTCCCCCCTGCGCCTGGTTGGGACTTTTTCACAGGGTCTCAGCCCAGATGCAGCCCTCAGCCCTGTCCCAAGGGAAGTGCCAGACGATGTCACCCAAGCCACTTCTCCAAAGGAAGGAAGTTGAACTCTCTCCTCCAGGTGCCTGGCTGAGCTGGGGCTGCAGATCCTCACTGTGTGGCGGAGCGCGCTCCTGACACTGGGCACCAACACCAACGGCCACTGAGCTGGCGCTCCCCCCACCCCGCCCATGCCTTCAAAACCTGACCACGGCTTCTGCCATCCAAGAGCTCTGCAGCCGCACGCCGGCCACCTCCAACTGCCACGAATTCTAGCCTTGCTTTCCCTCCGTGCACCTGAGCTTGGCGTTCCAACCTTCCAGTCACTAAGGCAACCTGACTCTTCTCTTCAGAAGAGCAGTGTTTCCCAGCTACCTGAGGTCCCAGGGGATCGCAGAACCAGGTCAGTTTGGCTAGGCTACACTCAGGCAGGGTGGTGACAGAGAGGAGCTGCTTTGGCTACTAATTCCTTGGCCACTGGGAGCAGCTGCCCCAGCGACTTGGAAATGACTCTAACCTCTACCCACACGGCGTCCTTCTGAGTTGCTCTCCCTCCCAGAGCTCTGATTACCTGGCTGTTCCCAGGACGGAGAGTCTGCGCCCCACAGTCTCCCAAGCTGCCTGCCATGTGGCTCTCACTGGCTTCTCTGATCCACCCGCCTTTGCCACATCTCTCCTTGAGATCCACAGTAGATCTGCCTCAATTTAGGAATAAGGGGTCACTCCCAAGGCCAGCTTGTCGACAGGGCCCGCCGGTGCCCGGAAATGCTACAGCTACTAGGACTGCGGGTTCAGGAATTCAACTAGCAGGGCTCCAATCCAGGATGCATCACCTCCTGGCGACCTTGAGGCAAGTTACTTAACCTTTCTTAGGTCTCACTTTCCTCCTCAGAAGATCGAGATCACAGTGCTTACCTCACACAGTTGGTGAAAGGATTAAATAAGATCATAATATAAAACACTTAGTGCACGACAGAAATATTAACGCTAGCATTTATTATTTTACTCCTTTACAGGTTCCAAAGTCTCTTATTTCTTCCTGTTATCTATTACAGCGCTTTTTAACCTTATTTCTTTCTTAATAATTGGCCTAAGATGTTCCCATGCATCGCAGACTCCCATGGAACGAGAGGAGAAGAAAAGCCCAGTGACAGCTTGTGAAGGCACATCTACAGGTATTAGAGAATTAAGAAGAGGAGTGTGGCCCTGGCTGGTGTGGTTCAGTGGATTGAGCGTGGGCCTGTGAATCAGAGGGTCACTGGTTCGATTTCCAGTCTAGGGCACATGCCTGGGCTGCAGGCCAGGTCTCCAGTAGGGGGGCACGTGAGAAGCCACCACACATTGATGTTTCTGTCCCTCTCTTTCTCCTTCCCTTCTCCTCTCTCTAAACATAAATAAAATCTTAAAAAAAAA
>PVJI01007846.1:0-75243 GCA_004026765.1 Micronycteris hirsuta | reverse complement strand
AAGTCAGCTGAGTTCCTTGTGGCACCCAGCAATTCTCTCCGGTCACATATTCTATGAGTATGACATACCCCTATATTCTTTTATTAAATGCCCCATTTTTAGCTTAAGTTAGCTTGAGTAGGTTCCTATTTCTTGCAAGCAAGCAAAACTTGTCTAAATCACGTAAACAAAAGGATGACATTGTGAGTGTAATACCAAATCACCTCAATTGGAATAATAATTGAAAAATGGGTCATAAACAATTCTCACAGTGTCATAATCTCGGGTGTTTTACATATCAACGCAGTACATGAGTTATAAAGGAAGTAAACTTGAGATTGTAGAACAGAATAATAAATACGCTTCATGGGAAGCAATAGGAAGAATTTGGTGGCATAGATAAGAAAAGGTAATGAGAGAGATTCAAATATTCAGACATTTACTAAGGGTTTTATTCAACTAAAATAATTCTTAATTAACTTTTGACTTGACACACTGACAATTTCATCTCCCAAAGAATAGATGTAATGACTGGAACCTAACATTTGAAAACAAGGAGTAGTTTGTTGGTGAAATTAAAGTAATGGTTCCCCGAGGAAAAATATCCCTGGATGATTAGTAGGGAAAGAAAAGTTGAATATAGCCCAAGTTTAGAAAGTCTGAGATTGAGATACTTGAAAAAAAAAATGATCCTGTGGTAGAAGACTCTTAAAGGGAATGCAGTTCAAGAGGTTAAGAAGGTATCGGGAATGAACTTCTAACTATGTGATTTGTCCACAAGGAAGAAAAGGAGAAAGCGTCCGCAGAAAGCAGTGTGACTACACAGCCTACTTTCTGACAAGCTCGCTTAGGTGCATGCACAGCATGGGAGGAAACGGCCAATGAGCAGAGAAGAGGAAAACAATGGCACCAGTCTATACCCAGAATTATATGAAACTACAATGGTTACTTGTTGCAAAAAATGTTTTATGCTTATTTTGGGGTCAGAATTACATTAGAACTAATAGTAGTTTGTGCATGACAAAAACAAAAGCCATCTCTTTTATCTTTGTCTTTTCAGTAAAGATGAATCATATTCAAACTAAGAAGGCAGAAAAAAAATGGTCGGAGACAACAAAATCAAGACCACTGTTATGCAATTTTAAACATTGCTTTACACTCATTTAATGCAATGAGTTTATGTTTCCAGGCCTGATCAGTTATAGTGAAAACTACTGAAAGACCAGAAATCTTTGAGAGAGCATGGAAGACAGATTAATATAATTTTAATTTTCAAAACTGGATGGAAGGTGTGTTCTCAATTGTAATCCTCAGCAAGAATCTTCAGTAGATCTTTAAAGGGTCAGATTATAAACCTTCAGAAAATGATTGACTAGACAATCTGCAGGTGTCTACATGAAGCAGGTTCTCAATGAGTTGGGTATCTCTAACTACCTCATTTCCTTTTTGACAAAAGTTACAAAACTGGCAGAATATAAAAATGTAGTAGGTGTAGTATCCTAGGGCTGCAACAAAACAAAGGTCTCTATTGATATCCTTATGGTCAAGACGATAACTTGGGGTGAACTTGAGTACAGTCCAATGAATGTCTGCATTATTCAAAGGGCAGTGATAGTGAATCTGTGTCACTTTAAATGGAGGATCTTGGCGTCATACCAAAGAGCCCGAGCACTTTTTCCAATTGAATCCACCAAACATACTCTAGACTAGACTCTGTGGAGAGTAAAAACTACAAAACTGAAAAGGACAGACAGTCTCTGCTCTTACAGATCTTATATTTGAGTCTGTCCTTAGCCTCATTCCATAAACATTTTTAGATGACTTTGGTCAGTATTCAGAAGATATATTTATTAAATTTGTATTTGACAAGCAGATAAGAGGAATAGCAGATCCAACAGATGATGAAATTGCATTCTAATGAAATTTGCAAGGCTAGTGTCATGGGTTAAACCAAATAATAGTAAATATAATAAGGATAAGTGTAAGACTCTGTTCTTAAATCCAAAACAACAACTACTACCTACAGTGGCCATCACAGAAGTATAGGTTGAGGGGAAATACAGTTTAGCAGCAGATAATATAGAAAATTATCCAGAGGTTCTAGCAGAAAACTCAAAATGACTAAGCAGTGTGATTTGCTGAAAAAAGGAATAAGATAATACAATCTTGAGATGTATGAATAGAACACATATTAGAAAGTAAGGAAACAGACGTTCTGTATCTTTCGACAATGGCCCCGGTACCGCCTTTATGAGGAATGTAGGAAGAGTAGAGGATGTGTAGAAGAAATTGGCCGGAATACTAACGGCTCCTAAGACAGTAGAAGGCACAGCAGAAAGAAATGAAACCGTCTATTTCTGAAAGGTCTCGCTCAGGACAAGATGGTTATCTTCAAATATATAAGAGACCATTTGGGGGAGGAGCATCTACACTTGTTCTGTACGACATCTAGAGGCAGAGGTGAGGTTTTAAAAATGAAAATAAAGTGATCTATATTTAGCTCAAACTAACTACAGACCGTGTTGTCCAAACCTCTTGTTCTGGCCTATGATGTACCCTGGGCTCCGCTCCAGCTGTTCTCCCAGCTCTCTCCCACACACTCGTTACACTTCACCCGCCCCATTCTTCCCCATCCTCAAACTCACCAAACCCAGCCCCCTCAAAGCCATGCACTTGCCGTTTCGCTCTCTGGAAAACTTTTCTCCCAGATGTGTACGCGACTGGCCTTTTCTCGTCGAAAGGCCTTTCCTGGTCACTCTACTTAAATTAGCATCTCCAGTCACTTTCTAACACAACACCATTTTGTTATATTTATTCTATTTTAGCATTCACCACTCATGATATGACATTTTCTTTGTGAAAGAACATGGGTTTTTTGTGTTCTATTCACTGTCGAATGCCCAGTCCCTGGTGGAACCTCTGGAACATTGGGTGCTCAGTAACTATCAGCTGGATGAATGAGCGAGTGAACATGAAAGGGTTTGAGTGAAGAGCGAAATGGCATTGGGAGTCTCTGGTAGAGAGGATTCACACATAACTCGAAAGGCAGAACTGGCCGGATGATCTTAAACTGCTTTTCAACACTGGAATTATTATAATAAGCACTAAATTGTGAGATGTATAATAATTACACTATTGGTTCAAAGAGAGGTGGTTAATGAAGAACAGTCAAGAAGTCTTCATTGAAGAAGCGGAACATCAAGGGCTCTCCAAGGGTGTGTGGAGTTGGGACGGGAGGAAAGGTATTCTGGGAGAAAGCAACACTATGAGCAAAGCCTCAGAGGTGGACTTGGGTAGCACATGAGAAGGAGACAGCGGTGAGGAATGAGGCTTGACTAAAGGAGAGCATGTGCTTTGGGAACTTAAGATAATGACACTGGACAGGTAATGCAGGGCCACAGTGTGAGGTGGGACCTTAAAGCCAAGCTATGAATTAAATTCAGTGGACAAATTCTAAGTTTTATTTTTCCTTTTTTCTTTTTTTATCCTCACCTGAGGATATTTTTTTATTGCTTTTGGAGAGCAAGGAAGGGAGGGAGAGAAACATTGATGTGAGAGAGAAGCATAGAGTGGTTGCTTCCTGCACACCACTGGACCAAGACCAAACCCACAACCTGGGCATGTACCCTGGCCAGAAACCAAACCCACAGTCCCTCGGTTACAGGATGACGCTCCAACCAACTGAGCCATACCAGCCAGAGCACCCCTGAGTATTCTTGAGGATATAGATGAACACCATGATAGAGGCAGTAATTTAAGGGAAGTTAGACTCTGGTAGCGTCTGAGCCTTATAATCAATTTGGACTAAATGATGTCCTTTCGACTCTAAAACAATGTATTCTTTTCTGTTCTATTCCATTTTAGGGAGCTCTGACAATAATCCTGATATGTGATACGATGTTCTGGCCTAAGATTGTCACGAGTGAAACAAGAAGAGGTAAATGTGAGATATATATTTTTTTAAAAGCTGTGAAGATTTCATGCCTAAATTAATAATAACTATAGTTATTTCCATAATGGTAACCTGACATATAGTAAATGCTCAATAAATATTTGCTTGCTACTGTAAAAAGATGCTATTACTGAACTTTGGCAAGGTATCGACAAGCCTCTGTGTCAGAATGACAATGAATTTACACATACTCTGTCACTCAGATTTCTTGTCACCAGTGTCCTACAGGCGGCTGGCTGATGATGGCTACATGGAAAAGATGTCCCCTATTGTAAACAGATGGCCTCTCTGACCTCTGTGTTCCCCCAGACCAGTTGTTACAACCTTGCATGACCACACTGGACCTATAGGAGGCGGCACCATAAAGGGATTCAAATGATACCCATCTTTCCAGCCCTTATACATTCAAGGAATGTAGTCCTTTTCAATTAATTACTTTAAAAGCCCATCCTTTAGTCTTATTCTTCCCACCCTGACATTTCTGTGTAAAAAAATTTTTTTCAGAAGCTGTACACCAGCCAAACAATAAAAATGTCTCATCACTGTAGGCAGTAGCCTGTGCCATGTAACTCTGCCAAATCTCCTTTTAAGTATCAATACCACTCCCCGCATCAGGCCGTGATGGTTAGAGAGAGATCTGGGTCTAGCTCTCCCTAATCCCATCTCACCCCCTCTTCCTTGTTTACTGGCCTCTCGATTCTTCTTTTTCCACTTGACTTGTTTATTTCCAATGTTTCTTGATTTTTGTTTTTTTCCTCACGGTTTTTTTTTGTAAGGTACTTTAAAGGAAATGTTTACTACACGGATGTTATTTGAATGGATTCAGTGTGCCGCCCCGTGAGTGCCCAGCTGAATTTGGGAGGGAGCAAAGTACGACATAACAGCTCTGTAATCACACAGCCCTGGCCCTGCCGACCTTGAGCAATTACAAGCTGTATGACCTTGAACAAATTATTTAACCTCTCTAAATAATTTTCGAAGCTGAAAAACAAGAATGGTAATAATAGGACTAAGATAATCTACTGAAAACATTTAGTGCCTAGCACATAAGAATACCCCCTTATCTTTTATTTTAAACTATCAGAAAAATAATAAGTATTGCCTATATGAATCTTATTAATTCAGAGGTTGAGGGAAGGGTAAATGCTCTGCCTGCATCATATTCTAGCAACTACTCAATTCTGTGAATAAATCAGTGTAACAGATTGGTGCAAATACAGCAAAGGCACTGTGAATGCTGCTTGAATTGTTCCCTTTCTCCATGGTGACAGTGCTTCCTCAGTAACAAATAGACAAACGTACGAAAGCCAGTCATTTTTTTACTTTATCTCCTACTTGAGGAATCAAGAGGAAATGAATGAAAGAAATAATCTCAAGAGAAGAGGAAGGTACAGGCATAAGCCTTACAAACATGGACGAGAGTTCTCAAATGCTTTCAGTACAGCGCTGACAAGCGACTGCAGGGCGCTGCTGCCATTATTTGCAGAGCAAACAGGCGTGAGGCCGTTCAGGAGAGCAGGGCTTTGGAAGCTTAAATTCCAGTTCTGCTACTTTCTGTGAGGCGTCTGGCAATTTACCCAAACCCTCAAAGCTTTGATTTCCTCATTTGTAAAATGGAGAAATTAAGAAAAATATATGTAAAGTTTTTACTCAGTAAGCAGGAGGTAGATACTGTATCACTACTCCCTTAGGGCAACATTAAACAAATAAAATTGTGTGTTCTGATCAGGGTTTCTAGGCTGCATCACCTGAAGTGTATGTGGTGCTTTGGTACAAAGGAGGACTTTGTATCTGAATAGGAGGCAGGCAGGTGTTCAATAAATATTTGATCATTTGTTTTGGCTTTCATGGAAGTACCTTGTGTACCCAATACATAGTCTAGGATCTCCTCCATAATCTTTGTAGGTAAGGAAGATACCAGTTTCTTAGGTTTGCAACATTCTAACCTAATCCCAAGATCCAGTCTATTTAGTTCCCCACTGTTTTTCCTTCATTTCCTACAGTCTCAAAAGTTTCCGGTAGTTTTGCAGGAAAGCTCTCCATGGAAGGCAATCTTGTTGATACGTTTGGACTGTGTTAAGCTTCCACTATGTTTAATTATCACTCTGTGGTTGGGAGGTATTTCAAATAGACTTGAAGGAAGAAGAATAATTTAAGTGATTGTCCTAGGCAATAAATTGGTATCCATGTCACATATCTATAACCTTCTGAAAAGGGAGCTGTCTCCCTTTTTTCCATTTTGTGTAAGAAGATTGTTATAACCCTAGAGGCCACTCAGTCATGAGAGGGTGGGGAGCTGTGGGCTCTGGGGGCAGGGTGGGTCTGAGCGACTTTGAGTCAGCCAAATGACTGGAGTGTCCGTAGGCAGTTTCGGGGCATGGTCCTTTAGGGTAAGGGGGCAAAGTAAGAAAATAGAAATTCTACCCTTTGGTGCATATGTTACGGAGAAGAAATATATAAATCAATTTTGAAATAACTTTATCTTATAGATTAACGTTTTGCATTTCTTTTCTATTTTTAACCTAGCTTCAAAATTATTTTAAGTGCTTAAAATAGTTTTTTTAATTAAAAAAAAAGAATTACCTGTTCACTGGAGAATATTACAATTACAAATAAGCAAAAGGAAGAAAATTCGAAGTCCTTCACAAAAAAGCAGATCAGTGGCGGACAGGAGCTGGAGGCTGGGGGCGGTGAAACTGATTAAAACGGATATGAAGAAACCTTCGGAGGGAGAAGCAAATGTTCTGCCTTGATTGTGGTGATGATTAAAGATATGTGTACATTGTCAGAATTCACAGAACCGGCCCTGGCTGGGTGGCTCTGTTGGTTGGAGCATTGTCTGGCACACCAGTGTTGTGGGTTCGATCCCTGGTCAGGGCACATGTACGGGAGGCAACCGATCAATGTTTCTTTCTAACCCCGATGTTTTTTCTCTCTTCTTTCCTCTCTCTCTAAAATCAATTTTAGAAAACATTAAAAATTCATAGAACCGTATACTTAAATGGGATACAGTACTTCACTGTATGTAAATAACACCACTATGAAGCTGATTGATAACTTTTCAAAGGACCTCTGTCATCGCCCATGCAAAACTACTGTTAATACCCTGATATGCATTTTTTCAAATGATTTTCTATGTGTTTATATCTAAACATATTTGTTTACACAAAAATGGTACCATTTTTATCAAATGTAACTGGTTTGTATCAGTTTCTAGTTTTTACTCTCTTACCTAGAAGTAGGCTTTACTACCGTAACCAACTGCAACCACCAAGCTTATTACGTAACACTCAAGGGGAAAAAATTGCTTTGGGGAGAGAGAAACACGAAGCTATTTTGACTTTTCAGCCTCCATGATCTCATTGTTGATGATTTAACAATCATTGCACACTTACTAGGCAGGGTCTTGCTGTATAAATGTTGAGCAACATTTGCCATCAAAATTTAATGGCAACTGACTGCTGAGAAACCCGCCGGCAGCAGCTGGCAGCACCCTTGATTACACCACGTCTGCCTCTGAAAATGTGATTCTACCTGTATGTGTGTGCCTGATACGCAACTGCAAGACTCTTCCACCTAGAGGCTTGCCAGACATTTTAAAGAAGACAGCAAAAAATGCTGGCCCCTTCTTTCAAAGACAAACCTGCCATTTTCCAGAAGTAATTTTAAAGGAGGCAAAACTTTACCTCTGCCTTCTTCGAGTCTGTAGCTAGGTCTAAGAATTAAACTGATACAAGACAGAATAACAGAATAAACTCATACAAGGTTTATTTATGTGACATGCAACCTTCATAAGGAAATGAAGACTCAAAGAAGTGGAAAAAATGAAATGTTTTTATACTAAATTCAACAAAGAAAAGCAGTTGTGAAAAAATAACTAAAATAAATGGGGAGACTAAAAGAGGAAGAGACTTATGTTTTTAAAAAAATTTAATCTAGTCCTGGCTGGTGTGGCTCTGTGGATTGAGTACTGGCCTGAAAACCAAAGGGTCGCTGGTTCGATTAGCAGTCTAGGATGCATGCCTGGGTTGCGGGCCAAGTCCCCAGTGAGGGCACACGAGAGGCAACCACACAATGATGTTTCCCTCTCTTCCTCCCTCCTTCCCCCTCTCTCTAAAGATAAATAAATAAAATCTAAAAAAAAATTAATGTAGAATTAGAATGTTTTATTTTTCATTATAGTTCACATTCAATATTATTTTGTACTAGTTTCAGATGTATAGTATAGTGGTTAGACAATCACATACTTTACAAAGTGTTCCCCCAATATTTCAAGTACCCACCTGGCACTATTCATAGCTATTACGATATTATTGACTATATTCCCTATACTGTATTTTACATCCCCAGGACTGTTCTGTGACAACCAATTTGTACTTCTTAAGCCCTTCGCTTTTTCCACCCAGTCCCCCAACCCTCCTCCTCTGGCAACCATCAGTCTGTTCTCTGTGTCTATGAGTCTATTTCAATTTTGTTTTTTGGTTTATTTTGTTCTAGAAAAGTTATTTTAACAAGTCTGTTTGTACAGAATTATCTGGGCCTCAACGTCCCGAGTATGTTTCTTTCCTCCTGATATAGGGAGGAATCTTTCACACAGGAGTTTTATCTCCTGCATTTAGGAAGAAAAGGGCAGGTCAGGGCACCCTTCTTATTCCTGCACTTTTTCAAGTGTCTTTAGCTGAAACTATTCCTTAAACCAAAGTGGCATATTTGGGGGAGACACTTTCTGTTTCCTTCATAATTCTGAGCCCCTGCAAGCTGGCTCCTTCCTTTGCGTGCTAGACTCCAGGAGCAGGAAGGAGCCAGAGGATAGGAAGTCAAAACCATCCCT
The DNA here is from genome assembly GCA_004026765.1 of Micronycteris hirsuta. Lineage (NCBI taxonomy): Eukaryota > Metazoa > Chordata > Mammalia > Chiroptera > Phyllostomidae > Micronycteris > Micronycteris hirsuta. Next base: position 66,481 of record PVJI01007846.1, on the reverse strand, counting down.
GCAGTTAATACAGATGATGGCATAAAAGCCCGATTGCAGGGGAAGCAGCAGCAGTTACCACCTGACTTCTGCCTCTGCTCTTGTGGGTACCTGTGTGCAGGTGGGCCGTCTAGCCAAAGAGAGAGCTGTCCTTTCTACTGGGGCAGTTAGACAAAGGTGCTAACTGTAGGGTGATCTAATCTGTCCCTGCTGTGGCTGGTTCCTAGAACTCAGGAAAAGAAGCCATAAAAATCTATCTACTTTTACCAGGGACAAAATACTTTGGCCTTATTGACAGAAAAACAAAAATAAAACACTGGTCAGATTTCATAACTTATTCCCAGCAGAGCTCCGTAACTCAGGACCGTATACAAATGAGGGTTTAATCACAGTCTCCTGATGACTCGGGTCTCCACAGCTCAAGGAGAAGGAAGAGGACCTGGTACCTAAGGGGAGGCTGGGCCACGCTGCCAGGCCGGCCTGTTGTGTTTCTACATCCAAGAAGTCAGACTTGCAGCTCCCACGACTCCCTCCTGAAGTCCAGGAGAGAACTTGGAGGCAGGAAGGCCAGAGTTCCTTTGGGTCAGGACTCTGCGTAAAGGTACCTGCGTAGCTGAACAAGTTGTCCCTGTGTCTGTGTGTACTTTGTGGATGGCTGGAGCCACTTCCAGGCCCTCACCCAGCCCATACGTATAAAATGGAGGCAACACGTGAGAAGCAGGGAGTCAGGACACACCAACAACAGCAGAGAAGTGGCAAATGACAGGGTGGAAAGAAGAAGAACCCTAAAAGCACAGGGGTGTGGAGCCGTTTAGAACAGAGATAGCAGCCCTGCGGACCTCAGATGCTGCCGGGGTCACGGCGGTGTTAGGGCACTGGACAGTGATTGATGTTCAAAGTGAGTCATCAAGCAAAGGCCAAGCTATGTTCAGAACATTTTGTTTAAGAAGGCAAAGTTAAGCACTTTGTAAAAATCACTTTCCAAAATACAATTTTAAAATTGGCATTTGTTTGGGATATATTATGTTAGCTGTTAATAGTATTTCCACTTAAAATATGAGGTATATTATATATTACTATATTAAAAATCCCATCCAGTGAGAACTGATTTTTACCTACATAGGCTTACTGATATATAAATGTACACACACACACACACACCCCTGTTTTAAAATCAAATCCTCTATCTTCTTCTTCTTAAGCCATGCTTTCCTCCAGGTCTCTATAAAGCTGTTCTGCTTTATTTTCTTTCTAATTCTGTCTTACCAGGGTCTCCTCTGAAGTTTCCCTTTCCCCTCTCTGAACCCTCAATGTCGATATTTCTCAGGATTCTCTCTCTGCTCTTCTTACTTGAAACACTTTCCCTGGGCAGCCTTGTCCACTATCGCTTTGATGACACCCACATCTATATGTCTGACAAAGCTCTCCCTTGTACATGCATATGTATGTGAGTGTGTAAAACACTGAAGTGAACATCACCTGGAAGGCACCCAACATGCCCCACGTTCAAGCCTCCTTCCTGCTCATCAGACCTGCTCCTCCTCCGTTTTTCCCTGAGAAACACTCACCCAATAACCCAATGTGAAGACACTGTGGATGCTTCCTTTTCCCTCACTCATCCCAACAATTGCCTCCTCTTGCCTTTGCTTCCTCAATAGACCTCAGATCTGTGGCCTCCTCCTGCTGTCCTCCCGTGAGCTGCTTCACCTGCGCTTCGTCAGCGTCTGTCTTCAGTTCTCACCTTCACACTTCAGTTCTTGGTTCCCGATCTTTTTGCTTGTACTCCTTGGCTCCCCTTTGCAATTTTGGATTTGGTAATCTGGATTTATTCTCACTCACAATCCAGGACATGAAGCCCTGGTCCTGGTGTACAGTCCAAAGACCGTTCTTCCCTTACTCTTACTACCGCCCTCCGTACAGAGGAGACAAACTGGACAATTTCTCTTGATTGGGGACACTTCCCTGCAAAGCATAGCTCAGTCATAAGGAATTGTCATTCTGTTTTGGAACTGTTGCTCCCTTTGTTGGCATGCACTTTATGCTCTGCATTATTTGACAATACTTGACTGCTGATTTCAATATCTATAGATCATCAATGGGACTGCTTCTATCATCTGCCTTTTCTTTGGATTATTAGCAACATTTTATTGCCTCATCACATGTCCACTAATTCTATATCATATGCTGAACGTTAGTCACAAAAATACCATAAAGATTACAAATATTATCGTCTACCAGAGAGAGTTCCCCCTTTCCTCTATTAGGTCCACAGGGTAGGAAGTTGATCACTGCAGTTACATGAGAAATGGAAGTGTGTTCGGCCTGAATCTCAGTTTTACTAAGATTTGCTCTGCCCCCGGTCTGTCCCTGTTCTAGCACATGGCTCCCCTGAGTTGGTGATTGTGGGCCCGAGAGTCATCATCTCCTCAGCCTTGCAAGGCTGTCGGAGACCCAGCTCTGCCCTTCAGAAGTCTCAGCCCAGCTCTTCAGCCTCTTGTCCCCCATGGCTTCCATTTCCGGTAAGTTTCCTGAATAGAGACTGGAGGCATTTTGAGAAAAGGCCCTCTGGGCCTTATTTCCTCCGCATCTCAAGACAATGAGAGGTGGATTTTACTCTTTTAGGAGCTTTGCCCTGGTTCCGTAGACTCCTGTGCAGTACCACCATTCAGCAAATATGGGGAAAATCAACCATACGTCTGAGTCTCCTCCTTCCTGTTTGTCACATCATACCTTTGAAACCGTTAAGAACTTTACTGTTTTCTTTTCTTTCTTTTAACCCCAGCATAAGTTCTCTGCATAAGCAAACCCTTCAACCCACAGTCAGGATCAAAAAAATGCCCTAAGGAAAAAGTATCAGATGGTGTCAGCTAATTTGGAAAGGATTCTATTCTCCCTGGAATGTTAGTTCATCTCATCTTCATTGCTTCCATAGCAACTTGATGTTTTTAAAATATCAATTTTGTCATTTATCCTGGTCATCCTAGTTGTTGTACTATATGTTGCCAAGAAAAAAAGTCTCAGATAATACTTCCTGAGGGCGGCTTTCCATCTGAGGGCAGATTCGCGGGACCGGCCTCTAGTCAAGGCGCCCAAATCACCTTTCTTTTCGTGGGCCCACACTGCTGTCGGCTGTCCTGAGCAACAGCCATCAGGCCTCGTGGTCAGAAGAGCAAGCTCTGTGCTCCTGAGAAACGCCCGCAACAGAGCTGAGACCCGACATCTTAAGAGTGCTCAGGCCGCACTACGGGGAGGAAGAAAAGGCCGCCTGCTCCTCCTCTTCTGTTCTAGCAGACGGGCCCTCAAGCTCCACCGGTGCCAGCGCTCTATAGGTGTCTCCGAGTGCCCGGGCCACCACCCAGGCTGCTGCAGGGGTCTCATGTAAAGATCTGCTGTAAAAGCCAAGGGCCATGTTGGTAAAAGTAAGAATTCCTCCAGGGCCTCAACTTCCACAAAGAGCTCTGGCCTACATATTCCATCTCCTAAGGCAACTAAGTTGGTAGAGTATTTTCTTACTTGGTATAAAATGAAGGAGCCCTTTAAGAAGGCAGACATGCTGAAGATAATCCACAAATGGTGCAGGAAGGACTTTTCTAAGATTCTCAGGAAAGCCTCCGAGCACATAGATCTGGCCTATGGCCTAGAATTGAAAAAAGTCAAGCCCAACAGTAACTTCTACACTCTTTTCCACAATCAAGATGACACCGATGAGGAGAATTTGAGCAGAGGTTGGAGATTTCCTATAAAATGGAAAAGGGTGCCTCTCCTGAGTGTGACATTTGTAAATGGCAATTGCGCCTCTGAGGAGAAGATCTGGGAATTCCTGAATATGATAGTCATGTATGATAAAGAAAGTCACTTAATTTGGGGGGAACCTAGGAAGCTTATCGCTCAAGATTTGGTTCAGGAAAAATACCTGGTGTACCAGCAGGAGTTCAACAGTGATCCTCCATGCTATGAATTCCTGTGAAGTCTAAGAGCCCAAGCTGAGAGCAGCAAGATGAAAATCCTTGAGTTGTTGGCAGAGCTCAATGATAGTGATCCCACAACCTTCCCATATTACTATGAAGAGGCTTTGAAAGATGAGCAAGAGAGAGCCCAAGGCTGCAGCCAGGGCTGGCAACCCTTCCAGGGCCAGCGAGCACTGCACAGCCACGTCCAACCACTACCCTCACCCTGCCTGAATTCAAGGTGGAGTCTTCACTTTTTGGTTGGAAAGACCTGTTAAGCAGTTGCCTAATATGCAAAATATATTGTTGGCTTATTGTTGTGTTTTTTTTTTATTTTTTAAGTACTGTTCTCTTAGACACATTTTTTTAAGATTCAGAATATATGTTTATAAACAACATGGATCTCACAGTTATTGCCATGTATCAGGTAGTAGTAAGAGTTTTGTTTTTGAAATACAAATTGGCAATCCTTCAATCACTTTTGTGATCCAGAACAAGATAACTTGGCTTTAGGATAGGAATGTCTTTTATTTGACACTCAAATAGTTGGGAGCAGTATCTAGACAGCTAGGTACATAGATACATATGTAAAGCAAAAATCAGTAACTTTAAAAAAATTTTTTTTGAATTTTTTATTGTTGTTCAAGTACAGTTGTCTCCATTTCCCCACCGCCACTCCCCCCACCCCAGCCATCCCCACCTCCCGCCCTCGATCCTACCCCTCTTTGGCAATTGCAGTTGACATAGAATATTATTTTAGATTTAGGTGTATAACATAGTGATTAGACATTTATACAACTTACGAAGGGTTCAACCCCGTGAGTCAAGGACCCATCTGAATCATATGGTGTTATTATAATGTTATTGACTATATCACCTATGCTTACCCAGAGTTATCTGTTACCACCAAGTCATGGATGCAAAGTACATGTCTAATCATAGACAAATGGATAAAGAAAATGTGGTACATATATGAAGTTGATCACCTGTGTTTTCCTACTAACTTTAATCTTTCATTGTACAAATTGTAAACATATGTACCTGTATTTGCTTATGTCATTCAAGAATGTCTGAAAATGTCAATCATAGTAGTAAGTCAGAAAAAAAAAGACTTTTTGATAACTATCTCATTACTTTGTGCATAATACACAATAACTTGTCAAGTTTGTAATTAATGAATAATCATTTAACTTTTCTTAGCATCATTTCCTTTTAGTGATATAGTAATATTTTACATGAATTTAATGCTTACTGGTAAACAAAATATTTTGAATTCAAGAAAGAAAGTGGCCCATATTCCATATTCACTTGATTTTTACAATACCTGTTCAGCAGGGGTTATAGTAATGGTGAGGAGAATAAAGATAGCTCCTATGTACTTACTGTGTGCTAAGCCCTACACTAAGTACTTTACATACATTATCTTACTTAATCCCTACAACCAGCTGAGCTACTTCTCTCCCTACTTTCAAAAGGAAATTGAGGCTAAAAAGTGTTAAGTGACTTGTCTAAGTACTCAAAGGTGGTAAATGGAAGAGTTGGGATGCAAACACAGCATGTCTAGTTCCTGGTCCAGCGTACTGTCACTGCACTTCAGCTTTCTCTCTGGTATGATATCAATTTTCCTCTAGGGTTAAATGAAAATGCCTGATACTCTTCAGCCTATAAGCTTTCCCCAGAACAACATAAGTATAAAATATAGTTATGACATATCGCAAGACAATACTGAAAACACTTAGAAGTAGGGTAAGGGACTTGAGTTGGTTGCCTCTTAGTGATGGAGATAGTTTTGCCTTGTTCAGATGACATTTCATGGTCTGGTTTCAAATCTGGACAGCAACAATGATTTGTAACACAAATGATTAGATAGAATTAGGGGTGTGTCTGTGGCCACAGTAATGAGTAAACATAAAGCTCACAGAATTGAATTTATTACTTTGACTTCATTAACACCTCACTTTGAACTTCTGTGTTAACCAGCTACAGATCAAATAGTACTTTATATTGGTAAAAATAAAAGCTATTCCATTTGTTTCTTTAAAATTCCCTACTTAAAAAAAAAGCAATCTTAATGCCATATATTAAAGTATTTGCTGTCATTTGGAAAAAGAAAAAGGTTAACTGAAAAAATCAGCCATTTAGAAACTAAGTGAATAAAATGCACACATTTATCATGCTGATATTTCTTTTTATTCAGAATCATGTATTTTTAAGCATTTATTCCTCTTAAAATCCTTACAAAAATATGTTGATGCCATGCTTCCATTCATGGTACAAATGAGCCAGGGGAAATGTGAACTGGCAGGATGTTTATCAGGGCCGGGCTTAGAGGAGGATGAGTGTGTAAAGCATCATCTTCTTTCCTCATGAAACGTGCATGGAAAATAAGGAATACAAATGTCTCACCAAATAACAATTTTAAGAAGGAAATGATATCAATAGAGCCCTGAACTCTTTATTATTTCTGCCTGAAAGCTTATAATTCTCAATGAGTAAGTTGAATAATTTTTATGGACAGATTAATACTTTCAGAGAGAATTCTTTTTCCTGTTCACCTCTTGTACGTGTACAGATTTCCTATATGGAGATATATAGATACAGAGTTCATATAGATCTTGTATATCAATAAATACATCTATTTAGCTGTATATACACATGTATATGCATCGGGTACATGTGCATCTATAACCTATATGTGTATGACGTATGTGTCAAACTAGGTCTTTTGTTTAAATTATTATATAGATATTTCTTGATCTTTTAAGGTGTTTTCAAATCATATATATGTGTGTGTATACATATATAATTTCCTCTTCACGCAAGTGTGTTATATCAATAAAAGGAGAAATCATAGTACAAAGAGTCAAGCTAAATGTTTCGCCCACAACCACAGAGCAGAACCCAGAAGACAGCCTGGTCCCCCGACTCTTCCTTGTCACGGTGCCACCACGCTGGTTTGATAGGCTTCGCTCCAGCTGAGTCTCAGAAGGACACCGTGTCCCCATTTTGATCTCACTGAATTAATTCACTGAAACAAAAGGTCATTTTAGACAGAAATCCAGTTTGACCGATTTCTTTCACTGTATTGCCTGGTTTAAATTAAATGAGCAAACCAGTGTCTCTGTTTCTGTGTCACACACACAGCCTAAGTGCTGACCAGGTGCTGCAACACTAGCCTCTGTGACCCATTTTAAATCCCCTCTTTTGGATTAAATAAACACCTGTCTCTCTAACTGGAATATGACTGAAAGGAAGGACAGAGAAGATGAAGAGGCAGCAGATGACCCCTTCCTAAGCAAACACTATTAAATTACAAAGGCAAAAGAAGCTATTTTTAAAAATTGCAACCACGAGGGAGCAAATTTATCGATCGTATCTTTGTTTTTTTCCTGCTTGTTGCTAGGATGTGGTCTATATCGAAGATAGTTGTTGCCTTGGTGAGAATCCTCCCAGAGCAAAGCAGCAGTGCTCCCCCTGCTGACCGACAAGCCCAGGCCATGTTGCTGTGTTCTGTTTTGTTTTGTTTTTCAGTTTAAAGCAAAACAAAATAATTCGGCAATTAGATGCCTTGAGTATATAGCTTTGGACATTCCTTGCAAAATTGTATTCTAAGGATATTAAAAACTATTTAACTGGCATTGGAAATTTTCTTTCCTGCTATATATGAAGAGACAGAAGGCCAATTCTGACCAGGTGCCAGATTTCTCACTGCTTGGGGCTACCGCTTTGTTTCTTCTCTTTTAATTCAGGGTGAGCCTGGTGATTAAGACCATTCTCACCTTGATATAAATTATTAAGTTCTTTGGGTGCCATTTAAATTTTGAAAAGGCCTGGGGCAGGAAATTGCTTATAATACTAACTGGTGATTTTTGCTAGTCACTAGTTACTTGTAATAGAGGAGCGGGAGAAAGAAAGAGCGTTCTACAAAAGTCTTAGTTTCTTTCACCATGGAAATAACTGAGAGCATCTAACAATGAAGCTGGGAAGTGGGAGGGATGCGGTGGTCAGATTATGGAGAGGCAAGCAAGCCTCACTGACTTTGAAGCATCTGCCATCTACCCAATTAGCTGTTACCAGAAGGAGTTCTAGGAGAGGAATTGGGAAATGGAGTTATAGATTTAAAAATCATCAGTCTATGTCAGAGTTGAAATCATAGGTATGGGTGAGATCATCCCAAAGGAAAATAAAGAAAATGAAGAGAAAAGACCCAAGCATAGGGACTTGGGGAACATCACTAATATTTAAAGAACGGGCAGAGAGGAACCACTGCTGGAAACTGAGACAGAAAGACCTCTGAGACCTCAAAAATTTTGGAGAAAACCAAGAGAAATTATTATTATATTAACCAAAGGGGGAGAAAAATTCAAGAAGGAGGACATCGATAGGGTCAAAAATCAAAGATAAGCCAAGGAGAATGAGAACTTAGTCCACTGACTTTGCTAGCTAAGGGGTGCCGGGTGACTCCAAACGAGTTTCAGTACAGTGGTGGGGGTGAAAGCCCAATTTTCACAACAGTTTAAACAATAAATGAGAAAGAAATGTAATGGGGATAAACAATACTATGGAAAATGTTGGCAGTGAAGTTGAAGGCAGAGACAGAGCGGTGCCCAGAGGAAAAAGTAGGGCAGGAGAAAGTTTCCTAAGACCAGCGGCCTTGAACGTGTTTGAAGGTTAATAAGGAAGAGTCAGACAGACAGGAGAAGAACCATAGTTTCAGACAGGTTCGAGAGAAGTTGAGAGTGAAAAGGACCCAGAGCACCGTAGAATCTTGGAAAAGAGTAAGGGCACGTTTCTTCCAGGACAGCTGGACAGCAGGGAAGGACGCACGGATGAGTTCGGGATGGTGGCGGGGTGTCGATTCCGGGAGGGGAGCATTGAGAGGAGAGTTTAAGGAGACTGGTCATGGTTTTATGTTGGAGCAGTTGCTATACAGGAGGAAAGGAAAATCGAACCAACTAGAGATTTGTGAGAGCTTCTGCGGGCAGTACTGAGGGAACGGTAAGATCGGAAATACCAGCTGAAGGAGACGAGCATCAGCCTGGCTGAGTGGTTTCTCCAGCAGCCACAGGTAAACCAAAGGCATGAGAACACAAAACAAGTAACTGGCTAACTCAGAAATATAGATCGCCAGGGCCGACAAAGCGGACAAAAGAGCAATGTCCCGGTGAGACTGTGGCAATGAATAATTTGGCTGTGGCGTGCGGGAAGAACGGGAAAGGAAACGAAACTGACAGGGAGAAAAGGGGCGGGGCGGAGGGTGGAGGGGCGTGGCTGACTGTGCGGAACTGAGATGAGTTCCGAAGACCAGAGATACCGAAGGGTCTGAAAAGCTCATTTCGTGGGAGAGTGAACTTGGAAAGAGGTTGAAGGACAGAAGCTGGAGTCTGTAAGGGGTTTTGAGAATTCAGGATCTCTGGAACGGAGCACTTCTTGGTCTAAGGGTTGCTGAAGGGGAATGTTCATGATTCTCTCTGAGGCAGAATAAAACGTAGAGCTGGGTGCCAAAACCCTTGGAGACCTCCTCAGAGACCGTGGGAAGGTAAACCTAAACATCGGGTTATAATGACTATAAAGATGTGAGTCTATAACAGACTCCTATTTTTTTAAGCTCCTACTATGTGCCAAGCACTCTATGGAGATAATTTGCATGTTACCACATTTAATTCTCTTTTCATTGTTGCTACTCAGTGGAGTTACTACGACTGCCATTCTACAAATGATGAAACTGAAGCTCAGCGAAATTAAGGGATTTGCCCCAAGTCCTTCAGGGAGTAAAATGGCAAAGATGGAGCAGGACCACCCCCCTCCCCCACAGGCCACAAGCATCGCACTGTGGCATTCGGTGTTTCGTCGCCAGCAGCTAACACCACCAAGCACATTTGAAGAACCTAAAAAAATGATCAAGAAGAAATAAAGAAAGAAAAGAACATATAAATTAATGATGAGAAAAAGAAAGAATAAAGGACTTGTAAGGCCAGGTGCTTTCCTCTAAACCCTATTTACTGCCCAGAAGGGTGTGGTCTAGTAAGATGGTAAAATCTAACTACCAGCAATAAAAAACAAAGGAGCGCCCCCAGTTGTTCCCCTCCTCTTCATCTGCCATTAAACATGGACTTCTGTTTTTAAATCAGAGGCTAAACTAAATTGAATCTCTTACATCAAGCCTTCCTGATTATCTTCTCTCTGTCCTAAGTTGTCATGTGGGCCACGCAAATAAATAAAAACAATCTGCTCTTCCCTAACATGGACCTTTCCAAAAATAATCACCACCACCGGTTTCGTTCCAGCCTCCCTGCACTTCCATCACAGTAATGAAAATGTGCTCAGGTTCCTCTGAGGTCAGAGACAGTTGACATGAAGCTGGATTTTGCTGGTCAAAAACTGAAGTGAGAACGGGAAATGTTTGGTGTCCTTGCAAACTCACAGAGAAGTGCTTTCTCACCACAGTCACTGGAAAGAACATTTTCACAAGTCTCTATTTTTGACAAATATTTTTAAGAGTGTAATGTTATAATAAGAGAAAACTTAGCACTTGTGTGTAGGCTCTTGGAATAGAATCAGGGACCCTTATCTCGCAGACTAGCCCCATGATGCTCACTATGGCCGGAGTTGTTAAGCCTGTGACTGCCAAGGGGCTCACGCCTCACCCTCCAAGTGGGTTGGGGGGCAGGTAAATAGTCTCAAGTTCATGAGAACAGAAATCAGACCTCTTAGAGGCAGGAGGAAGTACAAAACGTAGCTCTCAGGCAATCCTCATGTAGCAAATCAGGCAGTTTTCAGAAGTCTGCCTGGGAGAGGGTTTCTGGGGCATCCCTGGGCTGCCATGGGGATGTGGAGGGTAAGTTGGAAGATGGGAAGCCACGCCCCTCCATCTAGCATGGCTCTACCCACCCTTGCTTGTTTTGTGCACTGGATTTCCAAATAAGGTTTCATTTAAGCAAAGGCCATGAGAATTAAAAACAAAAACAGGAAAGCTCTAAGGTTCTTTCTAGTTTTAAAAATATGCTATGATTATAAATCTATGGAGCAGCCTACCTGGAAGGTGGAATACTGTGATTTGCTGTGGTTTGAGAAGACTCACAAGGATTTGTTTGCTCAAAAGGCAATTCTATGAAAATCTAGACAAATGATTGAAGGAGGAAAGGTGGCTGGGAGAGGTTCAGATTGCTCTGGGAAAGGAGGAGACCTATCAAGTGATCCTGAGGTGACCACAGGGAACCTAGGAAAATCACAGGGGCCCTGATAGCCTGCAAGGAAGAAAGGCCTTGAACAAGGCTACGAGCACCCAGGAAAATCCCATACTTTAGCTAAGACTGATCCCAAACCCAGCTTAAGTGGAAAGCTTGAATTTTTTTTTTCTGGTTTCCAAGGAAACATAATTAAGGGACATAGGTCATTATTCCTCCTAGAATTGATGAAAAAAATTCCACAAAGGCTTTTATACTGAGTTTGTGAAGCAAGCAAGCTTAGCTGATTAGAGAGAATCAGCAACTATGATCAGACAAGAGGCAATTATGTTTAAGATCTTTGGGCATGGATGGGAAGTGGAAGGATAAGGAATAATAGATCTTTGTCTACTCTAAGCCTGTGGAGGAGAGAAGACAGTGCTTTTCAAATCCAGGTTCAATATAGAAAAGGTAATATTCTATATTTGTAGCATGTTTATGTGAGTAGGATTCATTTTGAGTTTATGAATAATAATGCCTAAGGACAGGGGTCAAGTTGTTATACTACAACAGTAAAAACTACAGATAATCCGTGCATTTACTAGGCTATTTCTCTTGATTCTTGAGTATCTGTACCCTCTCACAGCAGCTTGCACATAGTAGGTATTCAATAAAATATAGGGGTGGGAAAAAGTAGGTTAATAATAATAATAAACGATATAATAAATAAATAATACAAGAATAAACTATGTGTTTCATGTACTCAAAACTGTAAACCTACCTTGGCTCACCCCTGTATGTTGAATGAACAAATAATGTAAGATTTTTGTGAGTATTAAGCCATGAGAACATTGAGGCTTTTCTTACCTTGGGTGACTAATGGCTTCTTCTGAGGGCATGAGGAAAGTCCCCACGTCAGTGTTAGCTGAACATCAACACCGTTATAGGCTTTAATACTCAAACTCAGACCTGTGGAGGATGTAAAGGAACTTGGCAGAGCTAAAAATGTGCTAAGCGCTTTACTAGCAGTGTATACAGAGACCACAGTCCACTCTCAGGGACTGGCTTTGGGGGCAATAATGTTTAAGCTTTCCAAGCATTAATTACAAAATTGAAATGAATTGAGTACAATGGCAATGCACTGCATTCAGAGTAATTCCAGAAAAACATGAACTGTTACAATGTAAATAAAGACTCTGCTGGGTAGGGCTGGTGCAGAGGCTGTGCTTCTACACGTAACAGATGAGAAAGCAGGTTTTTTTCTGTTTCTTGTTAAATGACCTTCCTAGTTGAAATGTTTGGGCTAGACTGACATTCAGGAAGGGCTGCTCTCTTAGAGGATGAACACTGCTAAATGCCCTGAATTTCTTTCCGCATAAATCACAATTTTATAAAATGGGCTATATTTCTACCAACTGGAATATTAATTAGAATCATATTTGTATTTCTATTTCCCATATCTAATCATTCAGTTGTTTTAATAAAAATCTCCTTGATGATCACAGTTAAATATTCTAAAAATTATTCTCTGCTTAGTGTTTAACTTTTTGCTGTAAGGTAACTTATTATTAATAATCAACCTTGACCATACAAGTACCCCTGCACATTACTACAGATTCTCAGTTCATGAAAGTGCACGCCTTCCAGACTAGAGGATGAGATGATTATAAAATCAAAATCCAGCCTTCTAGCCATCCACTCTTACCTGCTTTCATTCTGTTTTATTCAAAAAGAGGTCAGAACATCTCACTCCTCGGTTCAAAATCCCACAATGGCCTAAAATCTTGCAGTCATTCAGATAAGCCAGGTACACACTCCCTGCTTGAGAGCCGTGCACGTGTGACCCCTGCATGGAACATTCGCCTTCCAAATACCATCATGGTTCGCTCGCTCTGCTCTTCCACACCTTCACTCAAATGCCATCTCCTCTGTAAGGCATCCCTTGCTGCCCTAACATTATAATCTTACTCCTCACTCTGGACATGGCCTACCCTCTTTCTCTTTAATTTTTTCTACTTAGCATACACGCCACCATCTAAAATAATGTATATTTTACTTTAGTGTCTTTGTGATTTGTCCCCTAACTAGGATACAGGCTCAGAGATGAGGGCAGAGATGTTTCTCTGTTTTGTTCCCTCCAGCACCTGAGAGTGCCTGGTAGCTAACAGATGCAATGAATATCTGTTGAATGAATTACATGATGCCAAATAGAACCAACCTCCTGAACCAAAAATAAGTAGGGAAAAGATGAGGAAATATGTAACATATTCATTTACTACTTTGCATCAACTGCTTTTGATGAAGTTAAAACACCTATCTAATTTCAATCTTTTGATTAGTGGATTCTTTCATGTATACAAAGGTTTCTATGTTCTTTCCCAGAAAAACCCCAAAGATGATGTAATGAGCAGCAGAAAAAAATCACTTTATATTTCATCCACATCATTACTTTCCACCACTTTCAAGGCATAATGAGAGGGAGTGGGAGTAAGAGCAAAAAGCGTAGACACGAACAGTCCCTGAGAAAAAGACGGTTGGTCTTATCGACGGAAATAATCAAACATGGGCACTGAGAAACTTTCCTCAGTGAGGCACCCTATCTGGTTTGGGTTGTTTAAGCCACTAAATTCAAGTGAAAATACTTTTTAAAAAATTATAGACTAATGGACTAGAAGGTAATTCTTATTACACAAGGAGGCAGTGTTGCTCAGAAAAACCAAAGATTCTCCTTCCTTGGCTAAGTCATGAAAATGAATCATCACACACCCAGAATCACTACAGAAAGAATGAGCGTGATTTGCCATATGACTACTGGTCCAGCTTCTTCAAAAGTCATTTCGTTCTGAGTGAAAATCAATGTTGCCCAAATCCAACACAAATATGTCTATGAAGCCCTGCTGGAAGGTGCTCTGTTTGAATATTCACTCAAAACAGCCTTGTTTCAGACCAGGATTTTGTCTTCCATAACCTGTTATAAGGTTTTCTTTTAGGACTGCATTTAAAAAGGTAACTTTAAATAAAAAAAAAAAAGCAGACATTTAAATTATACAGCGTTTGAAGTGTTAAACTTGTTTCAGCAGGAATTCAAGTCTTACTTCATTGAAATCGTCTGCAGGTGTCCAGGGCTTTGTTGGCAGTGCCAGAGATGAGGGCTGAGTGAGGCCTTCCCTTCTCATACTCTATCGGTGCTCTGTTCACTCACTCTTAGAGATACAGGTATTGAGGAGGTATGCCTTGGAGGTTAGTTACAGCTGAACAAACTTACAGATCAACTCGAGCAATGCGTTCTGTTTGTAAAATCAACTCTCAATTATTCCCCATGTGAATTACTATTAAGTATCAATAGATTTTCCACATGGAATGTTAATGTCAGGTGGGCTTTCTCCTGCAATCAGCATTCTCCCTGATGCACTCGGGCCATCCCCAGCTGTGGGTGATCTCAGAGTAGGGTCATTTTAGATGTCATTCACCTAAAGCAAATCATAATGAGGAGGGGAAATCTACTACAGGATGATAAAGTAACACATCCCAAGGGAAAATAATCTTCTCGCTCTAGGTTTTAAATAAGCACCACAGTCCTGCTTCCTATGATACTGTTAATAGAAATATATCATTTTTTCTTTTTATGTTTGCTTTAGAATTACATCATTTTAAATTACATTTTATTGATTATGCTGTTACAGTTGTCCCAATTTTCCCCCTCTACCCCCCCCACCCATCACCCCCCACTCCCTCAGGCCATCCCCACACCATTGCTCATGTCCATGGGTCATGCGTATAGGTTCTCCGGCTACTCCATTTCCTACATCATTTTTGGAGACAGATGTTTTTCTTTAGGCATATACATAAAGGCCTCGACCCTTGGTGACCCAATAACTTGCATTTCAATAAGTTGGTGCTGGAGAAAAACCAGGGTATATACATTTAGAGCCTCCCCTGGATTCCTCCCAATTTTTAAACAGATAAAACAAGGCTACCTTGGTTGAAATGGGAGTGGAGGCTTAGATTCCCTTTCACACCCACCACTACCAGCCCTCAGACCCCAGGAAAACCTCTATACAACCCTAGAGCTCTGCGGGGAGCAGTTGAAATCCATTGCTCAAGATATCATTAATATTATTGCTGGATCAAACCAAGCCATCAGAAAGACACACATTTGAACAGTGATTTGGGCCTTTATAGAACTAATTGTCCAAATATTCAGAATCAAATTTACTCAAATTGCATTGAGGTACCTTGTTTTTCAATTAAATTAGATTTACTTAAAAAATAGCCCAAGGACCAAGAGTCACATTTAATATAGTAGCCCAAAGTGTAGACTTTGGAACTAGACTGCCCAGGTTCACCATTCCCTACCATTTATTAACTGCATCATCTCATGAAATTTATTTGATCTTCTTGTGCCTTTGCTCCCTCATCCACAGAAAGGAAATGAGGACAAAACAGTACCTACCTCAGAGAATGCCGTGAGGAACAAATAAACTCAAGTGCACGCAGCAATGAGAAGAATGCTATTTATGAAGAGCCATGCAGGCAGGATTCTTTTCGTCAGCCCTCAGTATTAAGAAAATTTCTCTCACCCTGAACCACATATTTTTATCATGAAAACATTGTGATTCTTATAAATGACTATGACTTCTGCTTAACTGTGGCAGAAAACAAGGATGTGTCTTTACTTCTCTCTCCAGAGCCCACTGGAGGCACAGCCAGCTGATCTACTGTGATCCAGCTGATCTACTGTGATCCAGCTGATCACACAAAGACCCTGAATGTTTTGCAGGTGATCAGGTAGCTCCCACTGTGAAGTCAAAGCTAGCACATATTCTTCTCCCTGGGCTGCCAGTACTATTTCCACTGAAGCACCCTACATTTCAGGTGGAAGAAACAGCAAGACCAACAAAATTAATACAGAGCATGTTTATGAAATAGCAAATAAAAGAAGCCAGTGTAGGTTTTTATTGATCAAAAATTGATATTGACTTACTGTGTGCCAGGCACTTTAAAATATTAACTATTAATGTTAAATAATACAAACTTCAGCCCTGGCTGGTATAGCTCAGTGGATTGAGCATGGGCTGCGAATCAAAGGATCGCCAGTTCGATTCCTAGTCAGGGCACACACCTGGGTTGTGGGCCAGGTCTCCAGTAAGGGACACGCAAGAGGCAACCACACATTGATATTTCTCTCCCTCTTTTTCTCCTTCCCCTCCCCTCTCTCTAAAAATAAATAAATAAATAACATTTTTTAAAAAAATGCAAACTTCAGCCCGGCTGGTGTAGCTCAGTGGATTGAGCGCGGGCTGGGAACCAAAGGATCCTGGTTCAATTCCCAGTCTGGGCACATGCTTGGGTTGCGGGCCAGGTCCCCAGTGAGGGCCATGTAAGAGGCAACCATACATTGCTTTCTCCCTCTCTTTCTCTCTCCTTTCTCCTCTCTCTAAAACTAAATAAATAAAATATTTTTAAAAATCTTAAAAAAAAATAAAAATACAAACTTCAAAATAACCCTTTGAGGTAGATACTATCATCTCTATTTTACAGAGGCAGAGAGAAGTTAAGAAACCTGCTCCAGATGACACAGCTAGTAAATGGTAATCCAAGCAGGCCTGCTGCAGAGGACAGCTTTTAACCGCCCTGAGACGAGGCTTCTCTTAGGGAGTATGGAAGAAAGAATGTCAGAGCTGGCTTTAAGAGAATTAACCTGATAGCAGGAAGCGGAATGGACAAGGAGAGCTGAACAGTACTACAGTAGTCCCCCCTTCATTTGCAAGGGAAACGTTCCAAGACCCCCAGTGGATGCCGCGGATAGTACTGACCCCTATACATACTATGTTTTTTCCTATACATACACACCTATGATGAAGTTCAATTTGTAAATTAGGCATTGTAAGCAATTAACAACAATAACTAATAAAAATAGAACAATTATAACAACACTGCAATAAAAATTGTGTGAATGTGGTCTCTCTCTCTCTCTCAAGTGATGTTTATATTTTTCAGCCCAAATCTATTAATCTGGGCAACTGTCACTTGCAATAAAGGGCTTGGTGTCACTCGTTTTAGGGGCTCCCTTGCTGAAGTCTTCGTACAGGCTCAGCCCTCTGTGGCACGACATGTTGCCATCGATAGGAACAAGTTTTCTGTTTATGTCTCCACCTGAAAAACTGATGCCTTTTCCATCTTTACTAACCACTAATCGTGCACTGTGGCCATAGCTTTGCAGTTTGAGGGCAACGGCAAAACTAGAATGAATTTCTTTTTTCTTCTCACAATTTCACAGATTAAAGATTCGTTCTGACCGTAGACCTTGGCAACTCCAGCATACATCTTTTTTCTTTCCTTTTTAAGTCAAGAACTTTAACCTGTTCACTTAAAAGAAACTTAACAGCTTCTCTTCGGCATATCCAAATTGCCAAATCTCTACTCTTGTGCTTTGGAGCCATTATTAAGTAAAATAAGGGTTACCTGAACACAGGCACTGTGAGGCTGCAACGGTCTATCTGATGAGCCAGAGGGCACTCAGTGACTAATGGGAAGGATAAGGCCTGGATACAGTGGACAGAGGGATGAGTTATATCCCGGGTGGGACAGAGCAGGACAGCGCAAGACTTCATCACGTTACTCAGAATGGCATGCAATTTAAAATTTATAAGCTGTTTATTTCTGGAATTCTTCATTTAATATTTCAGGCTGTGGCTGACCACCGGTAACTGAACCAGTACCAGGAGGCAACACGGAGGGCAAGGGGAGACTACTGTGATTACTAATATGTGCTGAGCACTCTCCTAGGTGTTTTACATACATTCTGACATTTAATTCTCACAGCTCCTTAAGGCCAATGCAACTGTGATCCCCATTTTACAGAGAAGGTAAGGAAGGGTCAGCGAGATTAAGCCATGACACACAGATAGTAATTGGCAGAGCTAGGACTCGTAAACCTTGCTCTGACTCCAAACCCATGTTCTTCACTGCTCTCAAAAATACTACTTTACATGACGTAGGTGAAAAATAATAAGAGTGAAGGAGAACTGATATGAGACATACTGCAAAGAAGGATTCCATAGAGTTTAGCAACGGTTCCCACGTGCTGAGGGAAGGGGAGGAGTCAAAGACCACTGGAGTCTGGAGTGTGAACAAAGCTTGGGGACAGTGCCATGGCTGACAGACAAAAAGTCAGGAAGAGGTGGCCTCGGACAGCTCGATGAGTCCATGCTTCAACAACACTCACCCAGAGCAGGAAAGTAGCGTGTGGAGCAGAGTTATCATTTTCATATTAGAAGATATTACTCATGCCTCAGATTGCCCCAAACCCATGCAGAGGCCAGACTGGAACTCCTGGTTCTTGCTTGTCCGTCAGAATTTTTCTGACGTCCTTTATTGTTTGAACAGTGAGCATGGTTTTAAAAGTGAATTCAGAAGGAAAAATTGAAAAAGGTGCTAGTTTCTTCAAGAACAGGGTGGTTCTTTTTTCTCCAGGAGCTTCTGGCCTGTGTTTAACCCTAAAACAACCAACACATACTTCTGTCCAATAGCCGCCAATAGATGAGTTAGGGAATATCATAATAGGCATTGCCACCTCAGCAAAAATAATAGTTCCACCTTTTGGTGAAAACTTCTGTTTCTTCCTCACCCATCACCCCCTTCGCCACCACCAAAATATATGAAGGGACATTTTTCTGAGAAGAAAAATCATGACTGATTTAAAATCTCAGGTTTCTGCTATTAATTAGTTTGTGACTTAGACAAGTAATTAAACTTTTTTGTGTCCGCTTAGTTCCCTCCTCTGTACACTAAGTGGGGCATTTAGATCAATTCAGCTCAGACTTAACTAATGTTTGCTGATAGATGCTAGGCTTCTTTCCAATGTCTTATAGTCCATTATTCCAAACAGTAGGAAGGAGGGAGAAAAGGTCTTGAGCCCAAACAGACACTACAGCTAACAGTGTTGCTGCAGTCATTTTATGCAAGTTCCCTTTGTTTATAAGTCAAGAAAATGAGGTTGGGGTCTTGACTTATTCTGGATAAAGAGCTAGTTAGCAACAAAGTCCTCTCTAGAACTGAGATCCTGATTCTCAGTCTCATGCTTTCCCCGCGACACCACAGTGTCTTTTCTAATGGTCTGGTTTAAAAATGTTTGCCTTGGATGAACTCAGAGTGAATTATAAGGGAAAAAACCCACACACATAGACACAAAGCCTTGCTGATCCGAGAGAGATTTATGTGTTGGGCTGAAGGTTCTTATAAAATGAAACCCCATAACACTTGAACTGCAACATAAAAGTAGTAGACGGTGTTATGTGCTTTTTTATAGCACAGCATAATGGCTAAATCCTCAGATACAACTTCTGGTCTCACCCCAGCAGACACCAGCCTAACCTCAGAAAAGTCACTCTGAATTCCTCACTCCCAAGATGACAAAAGGGAGAGGGTGGGGCCCTCCTGGTTGGGGAGTGCCCTTGGCCAAGCCTGCATTTGGTTCCCACTTTTACTTTGCTCCTGGAGGAGCAAAGAAGAGAAGCAGACATTCTGATCTGGGTAGGAAGGAGAGAAAGTGGATGACAGAGGGTACCAGTCAAGTAAGTCCTTCACCAAAATCCCAGGTCCCTATCTTCAATTAGCTCTCTCTTTGCTCCTGGCCCTAGGAAGGATACACAAACAGAGAAATGGCAAATACTACAAAATTTAAAAATGAACACTGTAGTGAGATCAGCTCGGCACTGCCTAGGAGCTGTGTGCAGAAATCCAAACTGCCCACCCCAAGGACGGGCTCCCCTCACAGTCCCCGTGTGGCTGAGCTGTGGGGTGTAATACAACCACTTGGGGGACACCTTGGAATTCCTTAGAGATAGATACGAAGTAAACACAGAAAAGACTAATAAATAAAACCAAATCATCGTTTTTATATATCATAATCTTTTTACCTTCTAAACAAGAGATGAATTTAACGACATGCCTCTTCTGAGGCAAAAACCACCTGAAACATAAAGCAGAGGCCCACCGTGAACATGTAAGAGCCTGCTCCTAGGACACTTGGGTGCCTCCAGTCTTCCTTGGGTCCTTTTCTGAACGACAGGCTCTATGATACTTATAATTCCAGGGCCAATATATTCAGTATATCTCTTACTCTAAAACGATTTTTAAAATATTGCTAATATTGATTCATTCATCGACAAATATGTATCGAGTGCCTCCTATGTGTAGGCACTGTTCTGAATGCTCGGGACATGGCAGTGACTGGAACAGACTAAAATCCTGTGCTGATGGAGCTTGTACTCCTGTTGACATCTTTCCCTCTTTACCTTCAAAGTGCCCAATGTAATAAATGTTTACTGAATGAATGAATGATCAATTATATTTGGGGTAATATATGGGAATCAGACAAATCACAGTATAAAGACAGGCCATGTAAAACCTAAACTACAATGTATATATTTTACAAATAAATTCTTGAATTTCATCTCCATCGCCCTTCCCTCCTTTTTCTTTTTGGGAAGTAACTTCTGGAAAGTGCTCCTCCCAAGGCACTGAGTGTAAAATATAACAAAGGACAAAGACACTTTGCAAAGAGAAAAAAGGGAGAGCCTACTAATGATCACCCTCATTCAATGAAGTCCTAGATTCAGAGGCTGCATGCTTCTATGCTGAGCTTCAAGTTTTTAAAAACCCAGTGAAGTGATATCTCAAAAACCAATAGTAAAATAAATAATAATCTGTCTGAAAACTTACTTGAAGGAGGTTCAGAGATGATCTTCCACAGCCTGGCCTTTGGGATTCCATGTTTGTTTAAATTCATCTGATTAATCCAGCAGATTACTATTGACTTCCAGTCAGTGCCAACTTCATTTTCATAATGTCCTGTCCTGGGTGGCGCAGTCTGTGGAGGGATGGGTCAGACGGATCCAGGTGTTTCGTAACGCTGTCAGGCACAGAGCGTGTCCTTTGCCTCTGGGAAGTAAAGTTATGAGGATAAACGATTATGAGGGAAATCACGTCTGGCATCAAGGAATGGCAACAAATATGGAAACACAGCCATCAAAGCCTGGGCAATTATTAAAACAAATGTCCACAAAAAGTGATCCCATCATTGGAGGAAGCTACTTCTCACTAACCTCCTCTAAGATGACTGGATGAAAGAAAAAAAGAGATTTATTATTACCTCCGGAAGTTAGAAAGAAAATAAAGAGGAAGGAAGGGAGGAAGGAAAGTGGGAAATACCAGAACCCCCGAGGCAGATGACATTGGCTAGCCTGAATAACGCCATCGTCATCTCGGTGTGGCCTCTCCTTAGAAGGCAAACCTATAATAAAAACAATGAACTAAGCTTTCTTTGCCATCCCTCTTGAGAAAAGTACCATTTGTATTATTATCAGCTATATTCATATCCAAGAAAACAGCTGAAGTCAAACAAGTTTTTTTTCAAAAGTTTCTTTTTGGGTTTTTTTTTTTTAAGATTTTATTTATTTATTTTTAGAGAGAGGGGAAGGGCAGGAGAAAGAGAGGGAGAGAAACATCAATATGTGGTTGCCTCTCGCACACCCCCCACCAGGGACCTGGCCTGCAACCCAGGCATGTGCCCTGACTGGCAACAGAACCAGCAATTCTTTGGTTTGCAGGCCCACACTCAATCCCCTGAGCTACACCAGCCAGGGCCAGAAGTTTTTAAATAATACCAACAATATGCAGGTAAAAAGAAAGCCTAAAAAATAAAGTAGAAACATAAACCAGAATAGAAAATGACTTTATGAAATCCAGAGTACGAGCTTACTTCCATCCCGAGAATAGCAGTAGAGGTGCATTCGAACCCAGGTTCCCTTTTTGGATCATTCTCTCAGGCAGTCCCTTGCAAGAAAGGTAACTTCACTACTACTAATGATAAAGCAGTTAAAAGCAATTCTTTTTTTTTTAATTAGAGGCACCCAAGTAATGACAAGCAATAGCTCTAATATGTATACTGAAAAACCATGTTCAAAACCAGTGTGACCTGGGGAAATGTCCCGAGCAGGAAGGCTTGAGGAAGGAGAGGCGGCTGATGGTGGGGATGCAGATGTAAGAGGAGAGCAGAGAGAAGTAACACGTATTTGTGCTTTGGTTGAGCAGTTCTAATTATTTGGAATACTTTCAAAATATTTTACGAGTATTGGTTCCTCCTCTTTCAAGTTTTCGTTCTTCTCTTCAGCTTCCCTTACTAGCTTTCTCTCTTTTCGTTGCCTTTTCCTCTTTGTCTCATTTTCTCTGTACTCAAAATGCTCAGTTTCTGTGGCAAAAAAAAAAAAGATAAAAGAAATGAAATGAGAAGGGAGAATGAGAGTGTGATCAGAATTACAGAATGAACCATGTATCTCCCGTGAGCTCTGCTTCTATGAGAATATCTATAATAACCCAGGGAAAATGGTTGCAAAATGTGGCAGAGATGGAGACTTAGGGAAAAAGGTCCACCATTATAAATCCTAGTTATGAAACCTGTAAAAACACTCCCAGTCATTTATCGTACCCCACACATCCCACCCCCGGCTTTGACATTACATAAAAGCATAGAGGAACCTTTCAATGCCAGAGGTCAGAAGGCGTACGTGACAAAGATGACTAAGGACAACACCTAGCCAATGACCCAAAAGCCAGTGACTAAGATGGACCAGCTGTGTCCCAAACATCCTGATGAGAGAGTGGCTTCTAAGAACTCTCTCAGATGATTTGAAAAATGTATGAAGATGGTTCATCTTTGGGCACAGGCCTAATCATTGCCAGCATTGCAGTGACTAAGAAGAGTCACTATGTACCCAGGAAAATAACCCAATACATCTAGTAATAACTGTACCCTCTCCATCCATGAGTAAAATATAAAATAACACAAAACACACAAACAAAAAGACAATAAAGAATCATAATAAAGATATCTTGAAAGGTATTGTTTTTATTAGTAAACTATTGAAGTACTTTGAAGTGCTAACTTCTTTTCTCTTCTTCTTTTGTGTCTTTTCATTTTTCTTCTGCCTCCAACCTGCTTCCCAATTCAAGCACTTGGAAAATTATGTGTTGCCTTGACCAGTGCGGCTCATTTGGTTGGGTGTCATCCTGCAAAGCTAAGGGCTGCCTGTTCAATTCCCCATCAGGGCACATGTCCAGGTTGCAGGTTTGGTCCCTAATCGGGGCACCTGCGAGAGGCAACTGATTGATGTTTCTCTCTCTCTCTTCCTCCCTTCCTTACCTTCTTTCTAAAGCTAAATAAATACAATCTTTACAAAAGAAAGGAAGAAGAAAGGAAGGAAGGAGAGAGAGAGACAGAAAGAAAAAGAAAGAGAGAGAGAGAGAAAAGAAAGAAAGAAAGAAAGAAAGAAAGAAAGAAAGAAAGAAAGAAAGAAAGAAAGAAGAAAGAAAGAAAGAAAGAAGGAAGGAAGGAAGGAAGGAAGGAAAGAAAGAAAGAAAGAAAGAAAGAAAGAAAGAAAGAAAGAAAGAAAGAAAGAAAGAAAGGAAGGAAGGAAGGAAGGAAGAAAGAAAGGAAGGAAGGAAGAAAGAAAGAAAGGTTGATTTGTGTTTATTGCCTCTGCGCAGTTTGGGGCAAGGCGGAAGGCAGAAGAGGCCTACGAATTTTTTATTACTCTCCTTGGACCTTAGGAGAACACAGTAGTTTTGTAGAAGGCGTGAAAGTTTCTGTGCTAAACATAGGCAATGTGTCTTGGTCAGAAAAATAAAGGAAAGAAGACTCTCACAAGTTGAGATTTCCTCAGTTCCAGGTTGACGGCTGAGGGAAGGAGAGAAGGAGAGAGTGGGAGGACTGCAGGTTCTGAGAGCAAAGTGAACCTGAGCCCACTTGGCAGCTTACTAGTGAAGTGTCAAGACCCAGAGAGTCAAAACCTGCTAGACTGATACAATACAACAACCTCGGTCAAAATTTCCAGCTAATTCCAGTAGGCAAAGGCAAGAAGATCATCCCCATAAGTGATGTGTAAATCATGGCTCTTAGCTACGAAGCAAACTGAACCTGATTTGAGAATGTATTAACTCAGCAAAATGGAATTTATTGGAAAATTATGGGAAAAGTCAAGGAATCAAAAGCAATCTGGGAGCACCTAGCTTCGGAAAGGGAAAAACTGAGGTAATTCTGGGCATTTGGTGACCTGAGTAACAGATTTCCTTCAGCGCGACCTGAGTAATGAGTTTCCTTCAGGGTGTTAACATCACACCAGGTGGATCAACTATAACATTTTCCCATCCTTGAGTCACTCCTCACAAAATCTGAGTTCCCGGATACGTCGGAGGAACCTTGCTCAGAACCCTTGCTCAACTTTCAGCTAAGGAGAGTTGGATAAATAACTTGTTTGATAGCTGTAGGAGATTGTAGGCATTGTAGAAAGGTTAAACCCCCACCCAAAGCTATTACCAAAAAAAAAAAAAAAAAAAGCCCTGGCCAGGGTTCTCAGTTGGTTAGAGCATTATCACAATAAGCCAAGGTTGCAGGTTTGATCCCCGATCAGGGCACATACAAGAATCAAACGATGAAGGCATAAACAGGGGAGAAACAAATCAAGGTTTCTCTCTCCCTTCCTCTCACTCTGAAAATACATACATAAATAAATAAATAAATAAGAAGGAATAGATGCTGGGCAGACATAAGCAATATATACCCACTACAGATAGCCACTTTAGATAAATAAAAATCTCACTTGATTACTCTTTAATATATTATTCATGTGTGATAATCAATTGGAAAAAGCTGGAGTTCAATTTGTCTGAGCATTACATTCACTGTGGCGCTCCCCTGCTTGCCACTATTCATTGACTCCCCAGTCTGTCCCCTCAAGATCTCAATTCCTTCATACTCCTCTTGTTCTTTCCTGTCCCTCCAGCTTAATCTTCGATTCCCTTCCTTCCCTGCAGCTTATGTCGCCATAATACCATGAGACTTATAGTTCCTTGAACACATTACCCTATTTCATGTCCACGAGTCTTTACACACGGGCCACCCTCTGCTTGGAATGACCTTCCCTGTTTCTTACCTGCCTGGAGAATTCACCTGCCCAATGCAAACACTTCCTCTTTCAGGATGCCCTTCTGATACCTTCTTCTCCCTATCATCCTTTCCTCTATCACTTCTCTTCTTCATCTTGGTATCTCCACTATATGTCTTGCACATACCTCTATTTTTTTAATTTATTTTACAGTGTTGTAATAATTTGTTTGTGTTTGTCTCCTCTATAGTTTCTGAACAAAGGGTTGTTAAATGAACTAGTGAATATTCCTTGGTGAATGATATTCACCAAGGTCTCACTCTGCTTGGAATCATATATAGAAGGCATAGTAGGAAGTATGTAGGATGTTTACCAAAACAGTAATTCTCTACTAAGAGTGTGCAGACCATCAGTGGGGAGGAAGGGTGGTCTAGGTGGGACACGAGGTTTTCATTAGAATTTCCAAATATTCAATCTTACTTAATTCCCACGTCCACTTGCAAGTATAATGCACCATTTTCTGCCAACTTTATTTGTTGGTTTTTATTCATCTTCATTTCAGATCTGTAGTGGTAAGGTTTATTTTCCAAAACATTATCATATTTTTAATGAATCACTTGGCTTTACATGGTGGATCACTTTATAGCATAGCCTCAAAGAACATGAGTGTGTAAGACAGATTGCCTGCGTGTGGCTCCCAGCTCTGGTTCGGCGACTCTGGGCAATATATAGAATCTCTCTGCATCTCAGATACCTAAAAGGGAGGCCCATAATAGTACCCAATGCATGGGATTGTTGAAAGGATTAAGTGAGTCATATTGTAAAGAACTTAGAACACTGCTTAGCATGTAAAAGGTGCTAAATAAATGTTAGCCCCCATTATCATCGCAATAAAATGTACTCTCTACCATATTACCACAATTTTTTGGTCATTGAAATAACACAGTGAATGAGAATTATAATAACAAAATGTGTGCAAACATGGGTTTATTTGTTTCCAGGATTGAGGTTCTTTGGTGATGTGATTATCAGGATTTAAGAAACAATTCAAAAATACTTCAATAGAGGGACTCCTAAGGAACTGATAAATAAATGGAACAAACAGAATAAACATAAAATTTACATCTGACTAGGAGTAGTGTTTTTTTTTTCATTCATTCATTCATTCATTCATAAAAGGAAAGGGTGGGAGAAAGTGAGAGACAAACATCGATTAGTTGCACATGCCCGGGCTGAGGACCAAACTTGCAACCCAGGCACGTGCCCTGATGGAGAGAGAGGGTCAAGGAATCCCCATCATCTAAAGCGAACCAGTGGGTTAATGGGAGGCAACAGAACTGGCTTTGCTCCTCCAAGCATCAGTCTCCTGTCCTTCACCCTGCATTATATATTTATAAACTAAAGTAACATGAAGGACATCTCATTGCTGGGTTGAACATCTGCTTTGGCAGTGGACTTGCTTATCTGCTCTCTGAGCAACTCTGAGCAGCAGAAAAACAAGAATTGGAGAACAAAGAGAACTGATGCCGGTGGAAGTGGCAAGATACTTGGATTTTTCAGAAGACATAAAAGAAGAAAGCCAAGCTTGAAATAAATTGCTGGTGCCTGCCCAGGAGGGCCATACCCAAGCACGGGGACCCTGACACCAAGAGGCTGTGGGGTACATTGCTAAAGTAAAGTGTCAAAGAGGTGTCCCTTCCCATATCAGAGAATGGTGCTGAGGCATCTGCAGGACCTTATGAAAAATGCCTCATCAGACAGAGGTAGCATTTAGATATCTACCAAACAGATTAAGCAGAAGAAATTTTAGGCTTTTCCCCAATCTTCCACTAAACCCCTATTGGTCAGGGAATAAAGGAAAACTAATACTATAGAAGGTAAGAAAAAGGACCACATGTAACCCCACTTCCAAGGAATGTTCCCAGTGCTTGGGTCATGACTGAACTGGAAGGTTGTTGGGGGTGGGAGTGGGCAGAGAAAGGTTTAAATTGGGTAAAAGATTGGACAAGGCCAGACAGGATTTTTAATAGCAAAACATGATCTAGAATCTATAATTATCTGCTGGAGATGTTGTTAAGGAATTTGAAGGGAAATTATATCAGCACGTAGAAGACAGCAGTTAGCCACAACAGTAGAATCATTTCGTGTTTATGCCCCACTGAACTCAGTCCCTTCAATCACCTGGTTATATAATCAACCCCAGAGACTCCTTTCTGCTTCCAGCACGCTTGGCCCTCCTGCGCTGCAGCCACAGTGCTCTTGCAAAGCGCAGATCTGATCACGGCGTGACCCTACTTAAACTCTAGTTGCTTACCACGCTTGGGATCATGATCTGAGCCCTTACTGGCCCCAAAGCCCTGCCTCCAGTCTGACCTGACCTGCCTCCCCTCTCTGCACTCCATTCGCATTGGTCCCTTCAGACTCAGGCACAGGAAGTTCAGCCTTCACAGATGCTGTTCCCCTTGTCCACACACCATTCTCTATTTCTCCCTTCCCATTCCTCTAGAGTTCAGCTCATATATCACCACCTCAGGAAGGCTTCCCTGAATTAGGGAGACATCCTCTTGCTGCACACTCTCAGAGCCCAGACTTTGCCTTCATAACATTTATCATAATAATTAAATGTAAATATTTGTTCAGTGAAAGAATGGTCTGAGTGTTTTTACTTATTTTTGTATTCCTGGCACCTAGCACAGTAGCCAGCAATGAGAAGGCACAAGAAATATTTGATGAACCAGTGAATGAATGAATGAATGAATGAATTTACCCAAAGTCATTGAGTAGATCTCCAACTGAGGCATCACGGATCATCTCTTTTCTTCAGTATCAGCAATGAGGTAGGGCTTGCACTCAACCCAAACACTGAGCAGGTCCACCTTAGTTTGTCTTTTTGGGAAATCTTCCTTGATTATATAGTAAACTACTTGTAATAGGAGGTACTTAGTGAGAACAAACTAAATGGCAAACAAATTGTGCTAAAGTTGTTTCATGAATTATTGATCTCATCTAATCATCACAACTCAGCCATTGGGTTAGGTGCTTTCATTCTACTTTTTATAAAGGAAAAGGGAACAGAGGCTCAGAGAAACTAGGGACTTGCCCAAAAGCGCACAGCCCATGTGAGTAAGCTGGGACTGCAAGCCAGGTCCGGCCGACTCTAAAACCTGTATTACTCGTATTCCTCAGTGGCCAAGATAGGAAAACAATCTGAATGCCCAACAAGGGATGGATGATAAAAAATATGTGGTACATATAGAGAATGGAATATTATTGAGCCATGAGAAAGAAGGATATTCTCCCATTTGTGACAACCTGGATGGACCTTGAGCCTGTCACGTACGCTAAGCGAGATAAGTCAGACACAGGTAAGTACTGTATGACAGTACGTACACGGGGGATCCAAAAATGTTACACTTGTGAAAAACAACGAGCAAAATGCTGGTTACCAGGGAGTTGGAGTGGGGGAAGGGGATGAGAATGGTGGTGTTTAAGAGTATAAACTTGCAGTGAGCAGTAAATAAGCCATGGAGATCTAAGCACAGTATAATGAATATAGACAATAATACCATACTGTAAGAGTACAAAAAATTAAACCTCTTTCCTAAGCATTATAATACATTGCTTGCAAAAAACAGAGGTCTCTCTTTATGTAATATCATGGTACTTACTGATAGATGTAATCTTCTAACTTTTACAGTACTGTTCTTTCCAGTGCTATTTAATGCCTGAATTGAGGTATACGATTTCAGATTGTATGTTTTGATTCCTCATTACATTTTAAGTTCCTTCATTATATTTTAAGGCAGAAAGGGACCTTATTTGTTCTTTGGCTTCCTCACAATGTCATGCTTGGTTGTGAAGGTTCAGAAATATTTACAGAATGAGTGAATAAATAAGTATTGAACTCATCTTAATAGTTTATGTAGATCAAATATGCTATATTCATTACATACAACTCCAAGTTTAGGAAGACTTCCACTTTTAATGGAGATGACTATGGATCAGTACTGTGTCCAACGTGTACAGTATCTAACGTGTGATATGACCCTACAATGTTCCTCTGGAAAAGACAACAGACTGCATGTCCTTATGGAGAGCATCAAACCCTGATCACACCATGTTAGATGTTAATTTCACAACAAATGCTGAAATGTTTATCCTAATTTGAGATAAAATATGAAATAAATGGTATCTTTTATTAGCTATGTAAGGTACATTAGGTACATCTTCATTTTGTATAAGGTAGAGCAGGGGTGTCAAACTCATTTTTACCAGGGGCCACATCAGCCTTGCGGCTGCCTTCAAAGGACTGAATGTGATTTTAGGACTGTATAAATGTAACTACTCCTTAACTAGGGGCAAGGGGCTCGGCGCTGCCGCTGTGTAGAAACAAGGTGCCGGGCTGGATAAAACAAGGTGGAGGGCCGGATTTGGCCCGCAGGCCTTGTGTTTGCCACCTGTGAGCTAGAGGCACAGTCTGCTAGCAATTCAAATGGTAAACCTCTTGTTTGCTGCTCAAATATTAAACCTCCTTATGAATGGTTTCAATATAAAATCTAATTCAGGTATTTAAAAACTATTTTATTCCCAAGAAAGAAACCTAGAAGATAAATCAATAATTCTTCCTGGCGTCTGACCAACAATTTTGTAGTAGTGTCAATCAAATGCGTCTCAACGTGGCACCTCATCTCAGGAAATTGTAAAGATAATTCCTTCCCACTTTCTATAATTCGGACTCCCTAAGGTAAGTCTACATACTTTAATGATAAATATGGAAAACAATATATTAAATATACATATTTTTTGCTTAAGCTCATTTTGCCAAAATTGTATCAACCTCTAGCATCTCTACAATAGAAAACATGGGTTGAAATTGTTAAATAAAAAAGAAACATTGCCCTTATATTTACTACTCCAAACTTCACGCACCTGCCTCTTTGAAAGGATCCACACTGCACTTTGCTGAGTGCTTTGTTCCTGGAAACACACTGCGGAGACGAGAAAAGAAAATGAGTGTATGCAGATGTATGGGGCTGCTCACTCAACAGCTTACTCAAGTATCGCGATCTCAGGGCATGACAGGCAGTTAGGTGAAAGAGATAGAGCCTAAGAATTACAATTAGTGGTTTATCTGAGTGCTGCTTTTAATCTCTTCAAATTTCTATTTTCCTACTGGAAAAATGAGGGTAGTTCCTGCCTTGCATCTATTTACAGGAATTTTGGAAGGATTGAGATATTTACTGTAAACACTTTGAAAATTTCTAATATTAAATGTATCATAATTTTTGGTATTTTTAAGTAGCTTTGACTTTAGTCGACATAATATGACTGAAAAAGGTCAGGGAGATAAATGTTCCTTTTATTGCAGGCCTTTTTCAGAATTTCTCAACACATATCTACCGCCAGAGCAGAATACATGTGTTATCCTTGACTATCTTAAAAAACAAAATACAACAAAACAAAACACATGAAAGAAATATGACTGATAACTTTCTGTTCAGCCCAAAATTTATTTTAGAAATGTTAACTTCATCATGAACTATTCACCTTGAGTCTTGAGCATATTTCATATGGATGATTAAATTTCTGATATTCTGGTTTCCACTGACAAATTCTGCATTTTGACGAGTTTTGATGAAGTCTATTCACTCTAGACAATTTATGCAAACCTAACTTGAAGAGTTGATTTTGACTTTATCCTCTTGAGCTCCTAGAACTGTTCTGAATAAATTTTAAAATATAATTACAGGTAGCACATTGAGTCAGTTGGTTAGTCAGAGACATCTGAGCTCTGAATGCCTTACTTCCTGCGGCACACTACATTAAGTGCTCTGGGGGAGGGCGGGGGTGGATGAAATCAGTCATCCATGAAAAGATTTGAAGATTATTATTAAAACAACATATCATCAAGTGCAAAGTACTTAAGTGGAAACTCTATACATCTAAGTTCAAATGCCTCTCCTAGATAGTTAGAAAATGTGTTTTGTGACTGTTAGTAGCTTAAATTCTTTTACCTGGAAATAATTCAGTTTGTGAAGTGACACATTGGGGAGAGATTACTTTAATAAATTTTTTAATTTTGGAATAATTTTAGATTTATGGAAATGTTGTAAAAATAATACAGAGTTCCTATATACACTCATCCATTTTTCACTTAGTATAAACATTTTATACTGCCATAATACAGTTCTCAAAACTAAGAACCAATATTGGTACATTACTATTAACTAAATTTTGGACACTACTCAGATTTCATTTGTTTTCCACTAATATCTGTTTTCTGTTCTAAGGGTTAGTCCATATATGATATTGTATTTAGCAGAAAGATATTTTAGTGTCTTAGTGCTGATATTCAAAAATCAGCCATTTCTGGGCAGTAAAGCTAATCACTGCCAAAGTCATGATGCGAGCAGTAATAAAAATAAGTTCAGTGTCCAGGAGCCACTTGGGAATACAATAGTGTCAGATTCTTAACTAGCTTTTAGTAAAAGGTAAACATGATTTTGTAGCCACCCATTCATCCTTTTTTTCTGCTTTTTAAAATAATTTTTTTAATTTTTCAATTAAAGTTGACATACCATATAGTGATTAGACATTTATACATAGTGATTAGACATTTAAACAACTAAAATAGATTGTATTTATTGTGATTTTATTCATATTTTTTACCCTTCTTTTCCTTCTCCTTCCTCCTTCTCTTTCTCCTTCTTCTTCTTCTAAAACACCCTTTAACATTTCTTGTGATATTTGTTTGGTGGTGAGTGACTCCTTTAGCTTTTCTTTTTCTTTTTTAATTTTTAAAAAGACATTATTTATTATTTTTAGACAGAGAGGAAGGGAAGGAGAAATATTATTTATTATTTTTAGACAGAGAGGAAGGGAAGGAGAAACATCAATGTGTGGTTGCCTCTTGTGCACCCCCAACTGGGGACCTGGCCTGAAACCCAGGCATGTGCCCTGACTGGGAATTGAACCAGTGACCCTTTAGTTCACAGGCCGGCACTCAATCCACTGAGCCACACCACCAAGGGCTCCTTTAGCTTTTTATTGTCTACAAAGCTCATTATCTGTCCTTCCACTCTAAATAATAGCTTTGCTGGGTAGAATATTCTTGGTTGTAGGTCTTTGCTTTTCATCACTTTGTATATTTCTTGCCAGTCCCTTCTGGTCTACAAAGTTTCTATTGAGAAATCAGCTGACAATCTTATGAGAGATAACTTATCTCCCTTGTAGGTAACTAACTGCTTTTCTCTTGTTGCTTTTAAGATTCTCTCTTTGCCTTTAACCTTTGGCATCTTAATTATGTGTCTTGGTGTTGGCCTCTGTGGGTTCATCTTGTCAGGGACTCTCTGTACTTCCTAGATTTGTATGTTATTTCCTTTACCAGGTTACAGAAGTTTTCTGTCATTTTTTTTTTTTAACATAGGTTTTCTGTCACTATTTTTTTTTTTTTTTACATAGGTTTTACAATTCCTTGCTGTCTCTCTCCTCCTTCTGGCACCCTCATGATGCAAATGTTATCTTAAAATTGTCCCAGAGGCTCCTTACACTAGCCTCATATATTTGGATTTTTTCTTTTGCTGTTCTGAGTGGGTGTTTTTTACTTCCTTATTGTCCAAATCTCTGATTAATCCTCAGCGTCATCTACTCTATTGCTGATTCTCAATAATGTATTCTTCATTTCTGACTAGTTCTTTTTTATGTTTTCTATCTCCATTTTTATGTTTCATATCTCTTGAAAGGTGCCGAGGATATACAGGGAGGAACTGAATTGTCTGGCTTCAGGGCAAGGGCTGGAGGGGCAGTTTCCAAGATAGAAGTGCTGGCAGTTCTCACTAAGTTCATCTACTCTCCCCCAAGTTCGTTGAGCATCCTATAACCAGGGTTTTGAACTCTGCATCTATTAGATTGCTCATTTCCATTTTGTTTAGTTCTTTTTCTGGAGTTTTGTTCTGTTCTTCCATTTGGGACATCTCCTCATTTTTGCTGCCTATTTTTGTCTCAATGTATTGGATAGAGCTGCTACATCTCCTGGGCTTGGCAGAATGGCCTTATGAAGTACATGTCCTGTAGGGTCATGGCACAGCCTTTTCAATCAGACACTCCAGGTGTACCCCCGCCACCATGTGGGCTGTGTACACCCCCTATTGCTGTTGAGCCTTTATTGCTGTTGCCATGTCAACGGGAGAAATTGACTCCTGGTCAATTGGCTGCACGGACTGGCTGCAAACACTGTGAAGGATCAGCTATGCAGGGACCCACCCCATGGAGCAGGAGCAGGATTTGCTTCAGCAGGGCTCTGGTGCCTGCTGAGTTTGCCCCTTGAGTGTGTCCCTTGTGGAGAAGGTTGGCTGGTACTTCCACGTGGTCTGAAGCTGTCCAGTGTGCTGGCCCTGAGACCTCTAGGGAGGTGTAGGTCTTGGTCAGCTCCTGCTTGTGCACTATGTACCCTTCTGCATATGGATGGCACTTGGAGGTGCCCTGGAGAGGTCATGCTGTAAACTGAGGTCAGCTGCCACTAGTGCTGGAGTTGGGACTGCTTAATAAGAGGTATGGGGCATCCAGAGGCCAGATGCTTTTTATTTGGGGTTTGTGAACTTTTGACAGATTATAGAAAGTTCCACAAGCCAATTGTATGAAAAAGCCACTGGAAGCTGCTTGGGTGGGCCCACAAGTTGGGTAGGGTGAGGTTGCAGGGAATCACCAGGGCTTATGGGGAATCAGCGAGGCTGGACTAACAGTGTGAGCCAGGCTGATGGAGACTCAGATATGGTACCTATCTGAGCTTGCAGGGGTAGGGCTCAGCAAAGGAACAATGGCTTCTGCCAGCACTTTTATCTTGAAGGAAACTGCCCCTCCAGCCCTTGCCCTGAAGCCAGACAATTCAGTTCCTCCCTGTATGTCCTTGGCACCTTTCAAGCTCCTGCCCCAGCACTGGAGCTTGGAGTGAATCCAAGTAAGTCTAAGCACCGGCCATTTAAGAGGAATGCCTGGGACTCCAGAAGTCCTCCATCTCAGCCACAATCCCTGGTTGTTTTCACAGCCAGAAGTTATATAGACTTTTCTTCCTGGCACTGGAATCCTGGGCTGGAGGGCCTGGTGTAGGGCTGTAGTTTAGTTGTAATTTTGAAGTGGTCACAGGAGGAGGCAAATACAGTGTTTACCTTTTCTGCCACCTTGATTGGAAGCTTCCATTGATCTCTATTTATTTACCTAAAAATAATGATTATATCAATACAAGTTTTATCATCATTATTACAGTTTTTTTATATCTATGAGAACATTTTGATATAATAATTATTTTGGTACCTCCAAGTTGGGCCCCCAGATTTTCCTATATGAAGACATGGGAGCCCTGGCCAGCATAGCTCAGTGGATTGAGCGTGGGCTGCTAACCAAAGGGTTGCCAGTTCAATTCCCAGTCAGGACACATGCCTGGGCTGCAGGCCAGGTCCCCAGTGGGGGCCACTTGAGAGGCAACCACACATTGATGTTTCTCCCTCCCTTCTCCTCTCTCTAAAAATAAATAAACAAAATCTTAAAAAAAAACAAACCAAACATGAATAAGTGAGAAATGCAGTGTGGACACCAAACTACTAAATTATCAAAACACTCAGTGTCAATATTGAAACACATAATTTGAATTTCAGGCAATTTCTGGAAAATTAACAACTAATAGGCAACCAAAAAGAAGTCTTTTTTTCTCAGTTCAAAGGGAATTTTCATAATATTGAAATGAAGAATAAAACAAAATTTAACCACTGGGATCCACTTTCTTCACGTGGCTTCCGTGGCACTCTCCTCCCTTGATTTTCCCTTCTCGTTCTTCTGTACTGGATCCTCCTTTCCTCTCCAGCTCTTCGTGTGGGGCCTCTCCAGTGTTAATTCCTTCATACTCTTTTGTTTTTCAGTTCTCTAGCTACACTCACTACAATGGTTTGAAATACTCCCTATATGCTGAGGACTCCCAATTTTTGATCTCTAGCCTACGTCTCTCTTGCTGCAGAATCATACATCCCAACTGACTACCTGAAAACAACTTTGATGACTAGTGTCTCAAACTGAGTATTTGGAGAACTGAAATCTTGATCTTACCTTTCAAATTTGCCCACCCAAAGTCTCACCCATCTCAACCGATTTAACTCCATCCTTCCAGTTGCTCAGTTCAAAAGTCTTGGAGTCATCCTTGACTCTTCTCTTTCGTTCATGTCCTTCATTCTAATTATCAAGTACTTTCAAAAGAATCTGATCAGTTCTTACCACCTCCATTAGAACCTCATTGGTTCAAGACACTATTGTTTCTCCCCTCCTTTCACTTTCTCTCCCCTGAAATCTATTCTCAAAAGAAGAGTCTGAGCGATGCCTTTAAAATGCAAGTCAGGTCATGCTATTTTTTTTTCAAATCCTCCAAGAGATATGCATCTCACATAAAATAAAAACCAAAGTCCTTACAAAACCCTGCACAATTTGTCGTTCCTACCACATTCTTCCCCACTACTCTCCTTTCTCATTTGACTCCTGGCTTCCATGGTGTCTCCCAAACATGCCAGACTGTGTACCTTGGAGCTGTGAGTTTCCTTTGCCTGGTGAGCTCTTCTCAGATTAGCAGCTCTACCCCCATTATCTCCTTCAAATCTCTGCTCAATGTAACTTTTTCAACAAAGACTATATGATTTCCTGATTATCTTTTATGTATTAATTTTAGAGAGGGGGGAGAGAAAGATACAGATTTGTTGTCTCACCCATCTGTGCACTCATTGGTTGACTCTTGCATGTGTCTAGACCAGGGATAGAACAGCAACTCTGATGCATCTGGAGGAGGCTCCAACCAGGTTACCCAGCCAGGGAACGTATTATTTCCTTTTTAAAAGCTGCAACATGCCCTTCTACCCTGTCATCTTTTACCCTGTTCTATTCCTTTTTTTCATACCGTGTATTACTTTATAGCTCATCACACTACTTGTGAGCTCATTTTAAGTCTCTGTAGTAGAATGTGAACTCTCTACGGCAAAGATTTTGTTCCAATGTTTTGAGGGCTGGGCACATAGAAAACACTCAATACAGAATTCCACGCATTCATCATTTCACTGTCCATACAGCTGGGCAACCCGCTTAACTATCCTCAGACCAAAATTTCAGAACCTTCTTAACTGGCTAAAGCTCACGCGGCATTCTACAGTTTTCATTAATAATTTCCCTCCCCCGGAAACAAAAGCCTAAGAAGGCGGGCCAGAGGAGGAAACTCTTTCCGTTTCCGTACAGACACCAGGGAACACACACTATGGAGAAGACCAGCGGTGGCCGAAAGAAAGCCCTGAAACGCAAAGGCGCTACCGAAGAACCTCAAGAGGCAGCAGTCGTTAAGGATGGGGATACAGAAAGCGGGGCCCAGCCCCCCAAAGCGTCTGCCTTTCCTCCAGGCTTCAGCATTTCCGAGATCAAAAACAAACAGCGGCGACACTTAATGTTCACGCGGTGGAAACAGCAGCAGCGGAAGGTAGAGAGGGGCGGAGGCGGCAGGGCGCATGCGCGGCGTCTTCTGCGCGCGGGTGGTGGGGAAGTGGGTGGGATTCTTCAATTTGCGAGGTCACCCTTGTGTGGGGTCCAGAGGTGTGGTGACTAATCTGAAGGATTACGCCCGCCGGGCATGTTTTGTCCTGTTCTCCTCGTCCTGCTTTTTGTCCGTGATTCCTTTTCTTACCAGCTTCTTCCTAGGGGGACTTTGGCTGAGAACGAAAGCAAGAAGTACTGTTCTCCCAGTAGTGAAACTTACTTCCTCTGGATCTAGGAAGCAAAAGTCTCCCTCTCCTTGGTCCCGTCCACCTCCGGTTGATTAATTCACAGAATCTAATGTAGGCAATACATAAATTCAAAGGGATGTTTTTCTAATGCAGCTCTTACCGAAATTAGTGCTGTAACGTTTCTAGTCATCGTATTTACTCTTTATAGCCTTGTCCTTATACTCTTCTGGGAGGTAATCAAGTAGGGGGAGATAAATAAAGCCCAAGCTGACAGTGCTCATTTGTGGTTAAATTGCAGTTAAAAGCAAAACTTGCTTATTCTTGCACATTATAAAAGTTCATACACATAATACTCTTTTTATGTGCCTGCCTCCTCTTACTAGACTGTTTGAAGCCCTGGACTCTGACTCGGCCCGATTGCTAAGTAAGGAGTACGTTGAAGGAGCGTCTAACTCATTCTCGTTTGCGAGCATGGGGGAAGGGTGTCCTAGAAGACATTGCGACCTGATAGATTGCGGGTTAATAACACGGGGGGAGGCATTTTCTGTTATGTGTCAAGCATTCTGTTCACAAATGTCCAGAAAGTACACATTCACAGTACAATCTTAACTCACCTTTCAAGTTTTTAATACTTTTAAAATCACATGTTGATTATGAAATAAATAGAGAGCTAGTGATGCTTTTATTGGAAGCAACGTGAAAATGAATCTTCCATTCCCATTTATCTTTAGTACTTTCCCAGAGAAACAACCAACATAGCCATGGCTGCCTTTAGGATGCAACTTTTTAGGAATGCAGAAAAAAACAACAAAGGTTTTTTTAGATACACATTGTACATTTTCACTGAATTTTAGATTTTACAGTAAAAGATAAAGTTAGTGAAATTTTAAATATTCAAAATTGGCTAATTTAGATTTTTTTTGAAGAAGAAGCAAAAGCAGGCTTTTTGTTACAGAAATTTTATTGATGGGCCAGCTCATTTGTTTTACAGTAACTTATGAAAATCTGTGTCAACATTTTAATTTTAATACATTAAAAGATTACTCAGTGTAAGTATTTGTAGCATTAGTAATTTGTAGTTTCAGTATGTGTTATGATATAACTAATGGTTTCTCAATATTGTTCTTTTTTCAAACCCTTTAGGAAAAGTTGGCAGCTAAGAAGAAACTTAAAAAAGAGAGAGAGGCTCTTGGTGATAAGGTAAATAAAGTTTTTATCCATCTGCTTTCTATCTTATATTGAGGAATGCTCAATGATATTTATGTTCAATGACATAATTTGTGAAGGATTTCAGATGTGTAATAATAACATAACAGTCCCCTTTCTACTCTTTGCCCAGCTTAAGATACAATGCATTAGCCCTGGCTAGTGTGGCTCAGTGGATTGAGCACTGCCCTGCGAACTAAAGGGTTGCGGGTTTGATTTCCAGTCATGGCACATGCCTTCGTTGCTGACCAGGTCCTTGGTCGGGGGCGCATAAGAGGCAACCACACCTTGATGTTTCTCGCCCTCTATTTCTCTCTCCTTCCCCTCTAAAAATAAACAAATACAGTCTTTTAAAAAAGAAAAAGAACATACAACTCTTCCCCCCTCCCATTTCTTAAGATAAGGTACCAAGTGTTTTTGAAGAAGGGAAAATTACAGATAGTATTGAAATAGAACACTGCTTTTTCATGCATTCTCTTAATAGTATTAGGTTAAATGACATGAAATTGCCAATATTACACTATTTTGACCTGCAAAATTCTATCAAGCAATGTTAGTCTCTTTTTAGCTCTCAATAATCAGCCAGTTACAGCAACTTAATATGCTGGTCACCATTTGAAAATATCACCATTTTGGTTTTTTTTAATTGAAGGATGACTTCCTAGAACTACCTTCTTCAAAAAACTATTTAAAACTTAGTATTTGTTTCATAGAGTAATAAAAAATAAAATCCTAAATACCATCAACTCATTCATATCTCTGCTAGTGTACATACATTTTAAATCTGTTTCAGTTAGTGTATACATACGATTCTGTTGTCTACCCCTTCCCATTTCATTTACACAGTTTTTGTTCTAAGCTGAGTATGCGTGATTGCTGATTGTAACAATATTCCATTATGTTGAAGTACTATAGTCATTATCCTGCTGTTGGACATTTGCTCTATTTGCTGTTCATTTCTATTAACAATAGTGATCCTACATCTTTCTTTATGTAAATTGCACCCCTCTTTTATTCCTTACCATAAATCCCCCAAGCTAGAATTACTGGTTCAGCAGATGGAAACAGATTTGTAACTTTTGTTATATATTTCTGAACAACTTTTTGGAAGTCTTGGGACAAAGCTACATGTATATGTACTTTTGTAATTTTTTCCATTTTGTTTGATATCTCTATTCTTAATGGACAGTTATTCTGATCTCACTTTTTTCTCTACGACTTTTGTCTGGTTTTAAGTCATTTGTTCCAATGTTGGCAATTCTTTTAGTATGTGTGTGTTTCTGCTCAGAGAGTTAAAAAGCTTTTTTTTACTTAGAGTTGTTAGGATTGATTTAGCAATATGTTGAAGTGAGGAACAGATTGAGTTTTTGGATTGTTTGCAAATTTCTGTTATTCTTCCTACTGTAATACAAAATTATTTATGTAAAATGTTTCTAACTGCGACTTAATCTTTTTTCTTTTATTTAGGCTCCACCAAAGCCTATACCCAAGACCATTGACAACCAGCGGGTGTTTGATGAAACCACAGTGGACCCTGCCGATGAAGAGGTAACGAAAAATTATCTGTTTGTATGTTGTTTAATTTAAATTACTTGCTGGTGAATTCTATAATGGACTGATACAGCTTTACTGTTGGCATATTACCTTATTTGCTATAGATTTTTCAATAATTAAATTTCCCAGTAATGCTATAGAAAAAGGCAGTGATTTATTTTCCAGAAATGTATTCTATTTTATGCCTACATAAACTTCTTGTCATTAATACTCCTTTTTTATATATCATTTGAAAAGTATTTCTCATTCTGTAGAATTTTGTAGTACCTGTTATACATCTTGATACTTAGGAATAATATTTGATGTTATTTTTTGTGTCTTCATAAAACTCTTCATTTCAAAATAATCTACTTTTCAGATTTCACCTTTAAATCTTTATAAGGGAAACTTGGTTTTGTTATATTGTTTCCTTTCAAACAATGCATTTTATCAAAGTGTTTTCACATATCTCCTGATACAGTCATTCGGTCAGTCTTCCACCAAATGTTTATCGATCGCCTACTATGTATTGGAATTTGTTTTTGGTATTAGAGATCCATCAGTACACAAAACACTGTCACACATATACACACAAAATTACTGTCCACCCAGAGCTTACATTGTAGGAGAAACAAACAATGAATATAATAAAATAAATTATTATATGTTAGCAGATGATAGGTTACTAGAGTTAACAAGTAGGTAAAGGAGATTTAGGACTACCTGGAGTAGAATTTGCAATTTTATATATTTAGGAGTTTATATGCATGTATACATTTTATTTATTTTGACATAATTTCAGACAAATGAAAAATAGGAGTTCATATATATATCCTTCACCAAGAGTTTTTAAATATTAAATTGTACCACACTTGGCTTTCATATATGTTCTTCTGAAATGCTTGAGAATAATGGCAGACAGGAAGCCTCTTTACTTCTGTATACCTTTCGTATGTTTTTACTTATAAACAAATATATTTTTAAAATAAGCACAGTGAACAGTTACCAAAATCAGACAATTAATATTGATATACAATATTATGTAATCTCTACAGCTTATTCAGATGTTACCAGTTGTTCCAATGACATCATTTTTAGAAAAAAAAAAAAACAAAACCCAAGATCATGCATTCATTCCATTATAATGACTCTTTAACCTCCATAAATTTGGAACGGTTCCTCAGACATTCTTTGCCTTTAATGACATTGACGTTTTTGAACAGTACAAACCAGGTATTCTTGTAGAATTTCACTAAAAGGTTTGCTCATGATTATGTTCACTTTATGTACTTTTGACAGGAATACTACAGATACGATGTTATGTTCTTTTCCGTGCCTCTTATCAGAATTCATTACTATTGATTTTCCCATTACTAGTTCACTTTCATTCCTTGATTAAAATGCCTGCCAGGTTATAGCTACAGTTTTTCTCTTTGTAATTAATTAATAAGTATTTGGGGGTAGAGGCTTTGAGGTTTATGTAAATAAATGTTACTCTTCAAACTTTCAAGATTTTTGTAATTACAAGTATTTTTTTTTTGGTCTGATAGGTGAGAAATTGTATCTCACTATAGTTTTAATTTGCCGCTCTCTTGTAATGAATGAGGTTGAACATCTTTCTTTTTAATCAATTATTGTTCATGTTTCTTGTTCATTTTTCTGTTGGTTTGGGTTGCAATTTCATATACAGTGAACAGGGTAGGCTTCATTGAGATGTCCTTTAGCAAAGACTTAGTGAAGGATGTGAAGAGATTCGCCATCTTTAGGGGAAAAGTACTCCAGAGTTGGGAAATAGCCCGTGGAAACACTCTAAAGTAGGAGCATGCTTAGCATCTTTTTGAGGAAAAGCAAAGAAGCTAACGTGCTGAAATTAAGTGAGCAATGGGGAGAAATTACAGAAGAGGTAACAGGAAAGTATGGGGAAATGTAGAGCCAGATTAGTGACTTTGTTAGCTATTGTGAGGAATTTGGCTTTTACACCTAGTGAAATGAGGAGCCATTGGGTGGTTCTGAGCAGAGGAATGATGTGATCAGACTTAATCTTTAAAAATGACTGGTTGCTGTACTGAGGATGTAATGTGGTAAACAAACTAGTTAGCTACTAAAGTAATCTAGCGAAGAGATGATGATGACAATGATGACAAGATGACTTGGACCTTGGTGGTTAAAATATTGAGAATTGCTCTGATTCTGAGGTGGTTTTTTTTTTTTCTGGGTATACTTTGAAATTAGAGGCACTAGAATTTCTTGAAAGATTGGTTATGCACTGTGAAAGAGGATTCAACAGTGGCATGGAGGTTTTAGCCAGAGCAGTTAGAAGGATGGTATTATTGTTGTCCAGATGATGGAAGAGGTTTTGGCTGGAGATAAATTGGGGATCATTGGCATATCGAGGCTATGTATATGTAAAAGTTTCCCTGAATGCGTCCCTTAGGGAGAATTTGCTGGGTCATGGGGATGTGTAAATGTTTAACTTTACATGATAGCGCCAAGATGTTTTGCAAAATGACGGTCAGTTTGCACTTCCATAGTGTAAGAGCAGTGTGCCTGGTCATCCACATTCTGGCTACTGCTTGTTATAGTGATAAAGGACTAGCTCATTTTGGTTTGAGTTTGCATTTCCCTGATTTTTCATGTTACTGAGCACCTTTTTTGGGCATGTACTCTGATTTTGGTAGAGATGTGCCCGCTTATGTGTTTTGCCCAATTTTCTGCCCTACAGTGTATATTACTGATTTGTAGAACTTCTGTTTATAATTTGAATACTGATTCTATGTGTTACAAGTATTTTCTAATTTGTGGATTCTCTTTTTACTTCTTTATGATGTCTTTTGATAAACAGAGACTTTAATATAGTTGGATTTAACTTTTTTTAATATTTATGCTTTTCTGTCATACTTAAGAAATCTTTCTCTATCCTGGGATCATATGTTCTAATATTTTTTTCCTAGAAGAATTGAAGAGTTGCCTTTCACATTTATGTACTTGATCGTCAGAAATTAATTTCTCTTTCTGGTGTGAGGAAGGAAACTAATTTCTTCTTTCTTGCCCTGCCCGCTTCCTAACGTATATAACCAGTTTCCCAGCACCATTTTGGGAGTAGCCGCAACCTTTCCCTACAATGAATTGTAATGTTGTGTCATGCTTGGCTTTTTTCCTGGGCTTTCAGTTTGCTTGGTAAATTTGTCACCGTATCAGTTTTGTTTTGTTTTTTTAATAAAAAATAAAAAAGTTTATTATAAAGCTATTTTGAATATGATAATGTGATACCTACATAGGGATTTATTGTGAGACCATTTTTTTATTCTGCTTGTTCATTTATTTTGTCTTTTAGATTTGCTTGTTGATAGGCAAGTATTTATTGCCATTTTGTTGCTCATATTTTTGATCTTTTATTTCCATTTTCTTCTTAAAGAAGACTGTTTAACATTTCACATAATACTGATTTGGTGGTGATGAATGCCTTTAGCTTTTCTTGTCTAGGAAGTTCATCATCTGTCCTTCAATTCTAAATGAT
Source organism: Micronycteris hirsuta (assembly GCA_004026765.1). NCBI lineage: Eukaryota > Metazoa > Chordata > Mammalia > Chiroptera > Phyllostomidae > Micronycteris > Micronycteris hirsuta. The sequence goes on along the minus strand of PVJI01007846.1, from coordinate 23,446 downwards.
AGGTTTGCTGGGTAGAGTAATCTTGGTTGTAGGTCCTTGCTTTTCATCACTTTGAATACTTCTTGTCCCTTCTGGCCTGTAAAATTTCTGTTGAGAAATCAACTGACAGTTTTATGGGAGCTCCTTTTTAGGTAACTGCTTCTCTTGCTGCTTTTAAGATTGTCTTTACCATTTGCATTTTAATTATGATGTGACCAAGGTGTAGGCCTCTTTGGGCTCATTTTGTTTGGGACTCTCTAAGCTTTCTTGGCTTGTATGTCTGTTTTCTTAAACAGATGAGGGAAGTTTTCTGTCATTGTTTTTTCACAGTGGTTTTCAGTGTCTTGCTCTCTCTTTTTCTGGCACCACCATGATAGGAATGTTGGTGTGCTTGAAGTTGTCCCAGAGGCTCCTTACACCAGGGTCCCCAAACCCTGCGAGCAGAGGGTGAGCAAATGAAACTTCACTCACATTACTGTCTGAGCTCTGCCTCTTGTCTTACAAAAAATAGGTCCCTGGTGCCAAAAAGATTGGGGACCTTTGCCTTACACTGTCCTCAATTTTTTTTTTTATTCCTTTTTCTTTTTTCTTTTTGCTGTTTTGATTTGATGTTCTTTGCTTCCTTGTATTCCAAATTGCTGATACGATTCTCAGCTTCATCTGCTCTACTGTTGATTCTTTGTAAATTATTCTTCATTTCAGTTTGTGTATCCTTCATTTCTCACTGTGGTTTTGTGTGTTGTTTTGTCATCGTTGTAAGTTCTCACTAAGTTCAGTGAGCATCCTTATATCCAGTGTTTGTAACTCCGCATCTAGTGGATTGATTTTCTCCCTTTTGTTTAGTTCTTTTTCTGGAGTTTTGGTCTGTTCTTTCATTTGGGACATGTTTCTCTGTCTCGTTTTGGCAGCCTCTCTATGTTTGTTTCTGTGTATTAGGTAGAGCTGCTACACCTCCCAGGCTTGGTGGAGTGGCCTTTTGTAGTAGGTGTTCTATGAGGTCCAATGGCACAGCCTTCCTAATCACCCAAGCTGGGCACTCCATGTGTGCCTCCCTTGCCCCCGTGTGGGCAGTGTACCCTCCTCTTGTAGTTGAGTCTTGATTGCTGTTGGCACTTCAGTGGGAGGGGTTTACTGCCCCAGGCCTATAGGCTGCGAGGACTGGCCGCAGCCACTGACCACTGTGGAAGATTAGCTGTGCAGGGGCTCACCCCACACAGAGCAGGGGCTCTGATGTCCAGAGTTCAGCCCTTGAGTGTGTCGCTTGTGCAGGTGTTTGGATGTGATATTTGGACGTGGTCTGAAGCTCTCTGTCAAGTGTGCTGGCTCTGGGGCTTCCTGGGAGGTGCAGGCCAAGGTCTGCCACTGCCTATGTTCTGACCCAGGCCACCCAGCATGACGATAAAGTCATCAGCAGATGGCTGCTACTTGTGCTGGGCTTGGAGGTGCTCAGGTGAGGCGAAGCTGCAAATAAGGCCAACTGTTGCTAGTGCTGTGCCTCAGGTCACTTAGCCAGAGGTATGGGACAGGCTGAGACCAGACACTGGTTGTTTGAGGGATTTTAGGAAAATCTGAAGCATGAGCCAAGACAGGTCATTTGTATGGATAAGCCACTGGAAACAGCTTTGGTGGGCCCACAGGTTGCATGGGGCATGGTATTAGTCTAATACTATTCCCTAATACTATTAGGGAATCACTAGGGTGGGCCAACAGTGTGAGCCAGGATGATGGAGATTCAGATGTGGTGACTCTGCCGGTTCTGTGTAGTGGGGAGGATCTCAGAAAAGGAACAATGGCTTCTGCCAGGACTTCTGTCTGGAATCTGCCTCCCTTACACGCCCTGACAAAAGATTGAACCTGCAACTTAAATATGTGTGCTGACCAGGAATCGAAATCGAACCCACAACCTTTTAGTGTACGGGACGATGCTCCAGCCAGCTGAGCCACCCAGCCAGGGCTTCCATATAAAATTTTAAGTTGCACTAAAGCAGATTATGGGGGGGGGGGGCGCACTGTAAATACTGCTTTATTAGGACTTCTTTAAATACTGAAATTGTATTTCAGTGAATTTCCTAATTCACAGACAGAACTTCTGTTTAGGATAAGGGTGGGAAGGGGAGTCTTATCATGAAATTAAACAACTGAGAAAGTAAAGAACTGATACAGTGGCACCTCTAGTAAAGATGGTGGTGTAGGTAAATGTGGTACTTGAATCCTCCCACAACCACATTGAAATTACAATTAAACTAAAGAAAACCATCATTCTGAACCATGGGAGACCATTCTGCATAGTGCGGGCCCAGCTCCCACTTAGAGGGACCAGTGGACAGCGAGCGACACAGGACCCACACCCATGGATAGGGAATCAGGCCTGCATTGTACCTAGGCTGCCTTGAGACTTGCTTTTGCTAAAACTCCCTCACCCTGGATTGAGGCAGCAAATGTCTAAAGTAACTTCCTAAAGTCTGTGCTAAACCTCCCAAGTGTGGAGTATAACCAGTTCAGCCCCTTTTCCCTGGATCTGTAACATCCTTTTCTTTGAAGTACTTAGCAACCTTCTTCCCTTCGTTATCTGTAAAAGATAATTACCTATAGGGAACCTGTGCATAGTAGATGAGATGTAATGTACCCAGAAAAGCAATAAAAGCCTGTCAAGGCAGGGGTCAGGGCCCTCTCCTCTTGACAGAGTGGCCGTGCCGTCCCTTTTCCTCCACAGGATTTGGTAGTCCGTGTGAATTTGTCTCATGTCTCAGCCACAACACACAGACCCTACAGGCCGGGGTCCACATCACAGAACACCTGAAATCTACGTTTCCTTCATGTAAATTTACACATAAATATTCTTAGAGCTTTTTCTGGTTATCTTATGTTTTTTCTTGTTAGTGTAAGGCACATCTCTGAAAAGTTATTTTATTTGCTGATTTATAAAAATACACTTGAGCCCTGGCTGGTGTAGCTCAGTGGATTGAGTGCGGGCTGGGAACCAAAGGGTCCCGGTTCGATTCCCAGTCAGGGCACATGCCTGGGCTGCAGGCCAGGTCCCCAGTGAGGGCCATGTGAGAGGCAACCGCACATTGCTGTTTCTCTCCCTCTCTGTCTCTCTCCCTTCCTCTCTCTCTAAAAATAAATAAAATCTTTAAAAAAAAAATACACTTGATTTTTAATAGTGATCTTAACCAGTAGTTTCCCAAGTTAATTTCTAATAGTTTTTCTGCATATTTTCATTTCATGTTTAGATAAATAATTTCTGCAAATAAGTTTTTTACTTTTAATCCATTAACAATTTTTTCCCCCTTCCTTTTCTGCTGACTGGAACCTTCAGCATAATGTCAAATAAATGGAAAAACATTAGTGGCATCCTGATTTAAAAGAGCATACTTCTTTCTATTCTAATGTGTCATCACTAATATTTGTTACTGGTATATTCTGATTATGAATTAAGCAAATTGCTTTTTTTTTTTTTGCTGTTTTTTCCTTCTTTGTTTTATCATGAAGGCATGTAGAATGTTATCAGATACTTTTTCTGAAAATACTGAGATTATGTATTTTTTCTGCCAATATTTTGCTTAGAAATGTACATCTACATGAGTGAGACTGCAGTACTGTCCCCTTTTCATTCCTGTTATTATTCATTTGGCTTTTCACCGAAAATGTATCTATTCTGTTACTCTTTTCAAACTACTTTTATCTTTGTTTCTCTCGATTGAATCTTTATCTCCCATTTGTTTTTTTCTTCTGTACCTTGGTTTTTTAAATTTATTTGATGGATTTTTCATCGCCTTTTCTAGTATTTCAACCAGTTTGTGTCTTTGAATTTAAAGTGTCACAGACACTTTGGTTGGATATTGCTTTTTCAGTCTGACAGTTTATATTGGTTAATTTTGATGTAGGTTTTATATCTGCCACTTTGCTTTTTTTCACCTCTTATGTATCTTATGTCTTTTTCATCTCTGCCTCCTACTGCTTCCTTTTTTTTATTAAACAAATACTTTTTTAGTATGCTCTTTTCATTCTTATTGATCTTTTAAGCTTTTTTTTTTTTAAGTGGGTGCTTTAGGAAGTACAGCATGCACCTTTAATTTATCACACTACTTCAATACTGGTACAATTCTGGTAAAATATAGCAAATTTGTGCATTGTCATATATACTAATTTTATGTAAACTCAGTGTTGTGATTACCGCTTTAAACAATTTTTTAAAGAAATTAAGAGTATATAAACACACACACATGCGCACAATCTCTCTCCCGTGCATTTACCTTCATATGTATTATTTCTTCTTTCCTTCCTATGGATTCACGTTTCCATCTAGTGTCGTTTTCTTTCATCTTGTAGGATTTTCTTGTCTTTTTCTCTTTTTTTAATTGTTTTTATGTTACCACTTATCCCCTGTGTATTCCCTTCCCCCCAGCAATCACCACACTGTTGTCCATGTCCATGAGTCCTTTTTCCTTTGCGCCCAGTCCCTCCACCACCGAACCCCACCCTCCATAGTTGTCAGCCTGCTCTCTCGGAGTCTGTCTGTATTTTGCATATTAATTCAGTTTGTTCATTAGATTCCACATGGGAGTGAAACGATATGGTATTTATCTTTCTCTGACTGGCTTACTTCACTTAGCATAATGCTCTCCAGGTCCTTTCATGCTGTTGAAAAGAGTAAAGTTTTCTTCTTTTTTACAGCCAAGCAGTATTCCATTTTGTAACTGTCCCAAGTCTAAAGCTAATTGCCTCCAATTTTATCTGAAAATGTGCTCATTTTACCTTCAGTTTTTAAAGACAGTTGTTTAGAATATAGAATTCTTGATTTTTCCGTTATTACTTTGAACATATGCCATTGTATTTTGACCTTTATTATTTCTGATGAGAAATCAGCCATTAACGATCATTCCCCTGTACATGATTAATTTTTCTCTTCAAGATTTTCTGATTTGGAAAGCCAAGTTTGGGGAGTTTTTCATCAAATTTGGGGAGTTTTTATCCATTATTTCATCAATTTTTTTTTTCCTGCCCATTTCACTCCTGTTTCTGGGGCGCTCTTTCTAACATTGTTGAAATGGTTAACATTGCCTTCCAAGTTTCTCCTGCTTTGCACCTTTTTCTGAGATTGATTTCTCTGTTCTTCAGATTGGATATTTTAACCTGTTTTGTAGTTCAACTTTTCTGTCATCTCAGATCTGCTATTAAATCCATATTTTCCATTACTTGAGTATATCTATTATAGCTGCTTTGAAATGTTTGCCAAATTTAAAACTGTGCCCTCAGAGTCAACTTTTATTGACTGTTTTTTTCCTTGAATGTGATCACTTTCCTTTTTCTTTGTAACTGATTTTTTTTTTTGCTTGAAAACTGGACATTGTATTGTAGTAACTCTGGATTGTTTTACTTCTTAAGATTATTGGGTTTTTTAATTGTTTTAATAACTTGCCTAGAACTAAAATGTGGTTTATGTCTGGCAGTTGTGCTGTCTCTACCCACTTTTGTTATTTTTAAACTAACTTTGTAGGGATTTCCCATGTGTGGCTTAGTAGTCAGTCAATGATTTGGACAGAAGTTTAGACACCTTGACCCACTGTGACATGCACAGCTTCTGCCAGCTAAGCTGTCTGAGTTGAGGGATGTTTCACAGTTGCAGCCAGTTCTCGTCTCCCTTGCCTGTCATGTGTGCTAGAGTCTCAGGTTTCTTCCACGTGTAGTATCTTCCATGTGTAGTGAAGCCATCAGCCAGGGATCTCTGGAGACATTGGCAGCCTTTCTATGGCTCTTTCACTTTCAAAGCTCTCCTTTAAATTTATGGTTTCTTTAAATTTCCACAGCTATCCTGAAGTGGATCTGTAACCTTGGACTAGCAAAACTAGGGTTTTCACACACATCTTCCCGCTCTGAATTGGGCCCACCACCTGGAGTCAAGACTTCTGGTTCTTGCCTACCATCAGACCTAAAGTTGATGAAAAGTTCTTGTTTTTACTGACGTTGTTAGGGGAAGATAGCTCTAGGAAGATTTCTGATACTCTTGGCTATGGCTGAAGCCGTTTTTCAAGGATAAACACATTTCAGTTTGTACCCTGAAATTGTTTTTGACATTTTTTCCCAGAGGAAATCACTCAAGTTCTTCCTGTTGCCATTAATGTAAGTCCCTTCTAGGCCTTCTTTAAATCCCATCAGCTAGGTAGTCACTGGCACTGAATCCTTCTAGAACTTTTAAAATTTTGGCCCTTTTAGAACTACTTTTAAATTTTGATGTAAAATTATCTTGTTTTTCTGTTCTTAGGTTGCTTATGATGAAGCTACAGATGAATTTGCTTCTTACTTCAACAGACAGACTTCTCCCAAGATTCTCATTACAACATCAGATAGGCCTCATGGGGTAATAAATATATTAATTTGTGTAGTTCTTGAATTCCTAATTTTTTTTATTACTTAGACTATTTAAAGGAATTCTGTTCAGAAGAGTTAATTAGTGATTGCCTGAGATGATGCTTGTGAATAAGCTAAATAAAATGTACACTGGTGATGGAATGTAGGTTTACCAAGCATGATTCTTCAGGATCAGGTTTCTCAGCCTCAGCACTATTAACATTTTGGGCTGTATCATTTTTCGTTGTGGGGGTTGTCCTCCTGATTACAGGATGGTTAGCAACATCTCTGGCCTTTATCTGCTAGATATTACCAGCACCAGCCATCCCCCATCTCCAGTCACAATCACCAAAAATGGTGATGTTTTCAGACACTGCCAAAGGTCTCCTGGTGGAACAGAATCACCACCAATCGAGAGTCACTGCTTTAGGATAATCAACCTTTGGTAAAGAATGAAACACTGTTCAGATTTCATTCTTTTCCTGGTCTTGCTCTATATTAACATTTTATAATACTCATTGTATCTTTGCTGATTAATTTTTATTGTTTTCCCTTTTGAAGATTTTTGTAATGTTGTTTTACAGAGAACAGTGCGACTCTGTGAACAGCTCTCCACAGTTATACCAAACTCACATGTTTATTACAGAAGAGGGCTGGCGCTGAAAAAAATTATTCCACAGTGCATCTCAAGAGACTTCACAGATTTGATTGTTATTAATGAAGATCGTAAAACCCCAAGTATCCTTTGTTTAAGGGAGGGCTCCTGTTTCGCATGGTTTGTGTTAAGAGATTAGCAGTAATATCAACTCTTTGTACAATGCAGGTACTTAGGAATTAGTAAGTCTGGATTTTGTAGTTTGCTTCTGACACAAACCATATTTAGTAGGAATGTTTTCAAAAGGATTCAAACCTTGATTTAGATTCCAAGAAGTGACTGTTACCTCTCCGACCCTCTGAAGATTTGATTAAATTTTTCAGTGTACAGATGACACAGAAATACTTTGGCTTTGTGTCATGAAGTTGAACCTGTGGTGAATCTTGAAAAGAAATATTCAAACAGTTCCTGATAATCTGCTATGTAGTAGGCACTAGAATCTGCCAGAAATAGAGTCTTCAAGAGCTGGGGAAAATGGTATTTACATGACTATAACTTAAGTGACGAGTGCTACAGTAACAGTGAAAACAGATTTAGAGCTTAGTTTTAACTATGTAAAAAGAGGTAGCATTTGAAGTGGGACTTAATGGATGAGTAGACTATTGCAGGTATTTGAAATAGCGTGAGTTAAAACAGACAGACAGACATGGTAAGATTAACGTGTATGGCGTGTAGGAGATTGTAGCACTGCCTACTGGTTAGGAAACGCCACGGGAGACAGGCTAGAAAGGCAGTTCGGAGTCACCTTGTGAGTGCCACACTAACAACCTTGATACCGAGACGGGAGCTTAGGAGTCTCTGGTTTTCTGGGATGACAGTCAACGCTGACAGCATATCCTGACCTTACGAACTGTCTATACAAGCATAAAGTGCGTTTTTAGGATTATAAGGCGTCTACAGGGAGATGAACTTAATTACTCTAGAATCCCTTCCTGTCTCCTTATTCCTGTTAAGAGTGGTGGACTTCAGTTGAATGCTCAAATGCCCTGTTGAAAGTGATGATGAGTTATTTTTCATATTGTGAATGAGAAAAGTAGGACAACAGGTTAATCCCTTTTTCTGATTTATGTTTACTTACGTGTCTTGAGTTTGAAGTTTCATAAGAAAGTCTGTTACCTCAGAGGAACACATGCCTGTTCACCTAGCTATAGATTTGAGGAGCCTTTGGGCATAGAGGACCAGTTATTTAAATAATTCAAGATTTACACGAGTTCAGTATGTTCTTAGCTTTCTGAACAGATGGATTAATTCTGAGTCACTTGCCAAATGGACCAACTGCTCATTTTAAAATGAGCAGTGTTCGTCTGCGTAAAGAAATTAAGGTAAGTTTTAGGCAATGCTTTATTGGCATTGGTCTCATAATACTTGCTTAAGTAGATGCTGTAACTAAAGAGCAGATTGAGCCCTGGCTGGTGTAGCTCAGTGGATTGAGTACGGGCTGGGAACCAAAGGGTCCCGGTTCGATTCCCAGTCAGGGCACATGCCTGGGTTGCAGGCCAGGTCCCCAGTGAAGGCCATGTGAGGAGCAACCATACATTGCTGTTTCTCTCCCCTCTCTAAAAATAAATAAATAAAATCTTTAAAAAAAAAAAAAGAGCAGATTGATTTTAATAATGGCATTTGCTCTCCTGGTTAAGAGTAGTTTTATCTATTGACAGTTTCCTTGTGAGACTGATTATGGCAGACAGCCCGATAGCCTTCAATACTATGGAACACGTTACTCTTCTAGAACACGTTGGTGCATTCACAGGATATAAAATACTTTTAGACATATTAGTTCATGGGTTTGGTAAGCCGTCTGTGGTTGTTTGTCATTGAGATAAATTTTCATGTTTGTCATTTAAATTATAAAATTAAAATTGCAGTGGTACAGTTTTGCTAATTCATTGATTTTTCACCATTTTTCTAGAGAAGAGGCAAGGACCCCACAGAACACATACCTGAAATAATTCTGAATAATTTTACAACACGGCTGGGTCATTCTATTGGACGGATGTTTGCATCTCTCTTTCCCCATAATCCTCAGTTTACTGGGAGGCAGGTTGCCACATTCCACAATCAACGGGATTATATCTTCTTCAGATTTCATAGGTGAGGGAGGTACCTTAACTCCTTGGACTCTGACCTTAATGATGAAATACATTTTCAACATAAACCAGTTTTCTAATGTATTATGAGTTATTGTAAATGAGAAATAAGTAGTCTTTTGAACCCTGTCATAATGTTAATGAGTTGGGTTTATGCAAACTAATTTCCTCAACTTTTCTCACCACCTTTGAAGATACATATTCAAGAGTGAAAAGAAAGTGGGAATTCAGGAACTAGGACCACGTTTTACCTTAAAATTAAGATCTCTTCAGAAAGGAACCTTTGATTCTAAATATGGAGAATATGAATGGGTCCATAAGGTACGTGCTTGCTCTTGAAAAGCTATTTAGATTATTTTAATTATGGAATGAGGAGGAAACCATGTCTTTTTAAGCTTTGGGTTTTATACCTTAACTTATGCTTCTTCCCCCACTGATGTGGTATTTGGCTCTGGTGATTAATCCTTGTTCAACTGAGGTATCCTAAAGATCAGTGGTTCTCAAAGTAGGACCAGGAGCATCACCTAGAAACTTATTAAGGTAAATTGTTGGGCCACTGACCTACTGAATTAGACCCAGCAATCTTAAAAGTCTGTGTTACCCTGATTCTGGTACATGCTTGAGGAACTGTAGACATTTGGAGATCATAATCATAAATGAGAACTTCATTATTTTAAAACATTCTTTTCTATCTAGTAATCAGTATTTCACTGATATGTGGTTTTTACTTTAAAATTGTATATATTTTACACATACATCTATTGGAACCGTAACTACCAACACCTAAAGACTGATACCTCAGAGACCCAAGTTTTTAAGCACTGTTACCCATAGACTGTTTACTAACTTTTTTTACTTCCAAACTTTCAGCCCCGGGAAATGGATACAAGTAGAAGAAAATTCCACTTATAAAGCAACTGAAGGAATAGTATTGGATTTTGCTGAGCAGGCCTATCTTGAGATTGTGACAGAAGACGCTTCAAAAGGGCATTTATCGATATCACGTTTCATGTCTGGACAAATTACCTAGTGCTGTGAATTACCTACCACTTACTGTTTTTGTAAGAAATACAAATAAATGTCATTTTGGTAAGCGATTAGGCTGCTGCAATTTAGGTTTCTGAATTTTTTTGGTAACTGAATAATTAAGTTGGAATCAAAAATCAATGTAATATTCCCCTGTGCACCTTCATGGAACATGTGGGTCAGAGAAAAACCGTGCTTGGTAATTAGTAGGTAACCGACACACTGGTTTTATGTGAGACTGTTCTTTGATCTGACACAGTTTTTAACTCAGTTTTCTGAGTGATTAAGAGGACAGGTGTCTGCAGTATTTTATCATTCCCTTAAGCCTGTCAAAAAGGTAGATATTTTAAGCACAACAGTTTCCAAGGACTCGAAGCAAAGTTGCAAATTATTAAAGCCAATCTTTGGGTGTTTTTCTTACTACATTGTACCTCATTCATTGTATTCTGGTACTCCAGGTTGTAAGTTCTGAAGTTGTAGGTGTAATGGTAATACCCTTACAAGGAGTTTATTAGAAATATTTGTTATTAAAAGAAAGTTAACCCTGTAAATAACTCATGAATAGGAACTGTAGTATTAGCAACTTCCCCTTACCCTTAAAAGAAGTATGCAACTTACCTGTACTTCTATAGCAGTCTTGGAAGTGTATGGCAGAGAGTTATGTGAGAGGAGTTGGTGGGAAAAACAGTAACAACCTAACCCCCATAATGACAATGGAAAACTGCCATTTATCTTAGGTGTTCAAAACAAATTAATACATAGTGTATTACCAATAATTAAGCAAAAACCCTTTTATACTAAGTATTTATTTGAATGCTGCTGCCAGTGTATATAAAATAATCATCCTTGTGAAATAGAAATTCATGAAAATTCAGAGAGGTAGATGTTAAGGACTGACAAAAGCAGAAGTTTGTATAGTGTGGCACGTGTTACAGGCATAAGCTTTTTGTACAGGCTTCAAATTTAGCTCTCTTCGAATATTCACGGGTTCATGAAAAGTGGTTTAGAACACCTGAAATGGAAAAAGAGAAATAGGGTAAAGGGTCAAAGAACAATAGTAGTTGTTTCTTTTTTTTTTTTGAACAGCAGTACATTTTGTATTGCTTCTACAGCACTCATCTAAATGGCAGTTTATAAAGTACTTTAAGCAGACACATCACAGAGTTTCCAGAAAAAAATGAAAAATAGGATGGGAAATGACTATAATGTAACTTAATTTCAAAGCCACTCTAAAATATGTATCATTTATGGTTTTTAAATAAAGACTAAAAGATTAACTTGCCAAGAACATTTCCAGAATACACTCTGATCTTAATTTTTAAAAAGGTTAATACAAAAATCTGTTAAAGTTGAGAAAATCTGACCACCCCTACAAAATAACCAATAGCATTGCAGAGAGTAGTCTGGTAATATCTAGTAAGGTAGAAGATGCAATCACACTTCTATTTACTTAGATAAATTTATACACAAAAACGGAAATGTGTACACTGATAGGCACTATACTGATATTTTAACAGCAAAGAACTGGAAGTAACCTAAATGCAACTAAGTAGATAAAAAGATATACAGCCATTAAAATGACTAAACAATCTAATGGAGATAAACCAAGAAATGTGTGTTGTAAAAAGTAAAAACATGGGCACACCAAATTTAAGATGCTGTCTGGAAAGGTAGAAAAAGTGTATCATTTATTAAACTCTTTAAAGATGGGTTTAATCTTGTGTATTTATTGAACAAATCAATTCTGGATAAAGAAAAGAAAACTAGGTTTAGGGACAAAGGTTGGGGAGATGAGGAAAACTATTTAATTTAGGATGGTAGATACAAGGTCCATCTTTATACTTACTTAAAAAATTGAGATATTCTATAACAAAAGTGTCCAGTTAGTGCAAATTACTGGGTTGGCCCAAAAGGTCATTTGATTTTTTCCGTAAGATGGCTCTAGTAGCACTTAGTTGTCTTTAACTTCACTAGAAACAATTTTGTTAGATTGGATTGTGTGACAGCTGTCATATCAGCAGTGCATTAAAAAAAAAAAAACTTACCAGAACTGGTAAATTTTTATGTAACCATTTTAATATTGAAGATGGAAAAAATACGCAACATTTCCAGCATATTGTGCTTTATTTCAAGAAAGGTTAAAAATGAAACTGAAATGCAAAAAAGATTTGTGCAGTGTATGGAAAAGATGCTGTGACTGATCAAACCTGTCACAAGTGGTTTGCAAAGTTTTGTGCTGGAGATTTCTCACTGGATGATGCTCCATGGTTGGGTAGACCAGTTGGAAGTAGTGATCAAGTCAAGACATTAACTGAGAACCATCAATGTTATACAACGTGGGAGATAGCCAAGAGACTAAAAATATCCAAATCAGTAAAGTTATTGGTGAAAATGAAAAATGTATCTTTTATTTTATGGAAAAATCCATACAGACGTTTTGGCCAACCCAATAAAGAAAAGGGGCGGCAGGTAGAAAATAGTAGCAAACAGGCTGGCAAGGGACCAGCATCAAGCTCCTGGTGGAACAGCAAAGTTTCGTAAGTGTCCCTAGTCTTAATAAAATTTAAATGTCAAAACATTCCCTTTTAGTGTAGCCTCAAATTTGGAAACTTCAATATATTTCATTTACAAGTAATATTTAATGAAATAAAATACATAAGAGTTTTTAAAAAGCAAAATGAAAACCTACATACTATAATCCTCATTTTTTTTTTTAAATCCTCACCCAAGGATATGTTTATTGATTTCAGAGGGAGAGGAAGGGAGAAAAAGAGAAACATCCAATGTGAGAGACATCAATCAGTTGCCTCTTGAATGGGCTCTGACCCCGACAGGGGAACTGAACCTGCAACCTAAAAGCGTACAGGCCGATGTTCCAACCAACTGAGCCACCGAGCCAGGGCAATCCTCATTTTTTAATTTTCTTTCTCTTAAATGGAAATATCTGCTAGCAACGGTTATTTCTAAGAATATTGATGATGGTAATTCGTCATTTTCCTTACACTGGCTACTGATAAATTGCCTATACTGGGTTTTTTTTTTTTTTTTAAGTTATTAAAACCATATATTTTTAAAAGCTCTGAGTATAGATTCACTTGCAGATTCTTTGTGCCCAGGACCACCAGCACTAGCACAACCTGGCAGCTTGTAAAAGATGTTGATTTAGGGCCTCACTCCAGACCCACTGATTTAGAATTTGCATTTTAACAAAGTGATTTGTAGATACATTAAATTTGAGAAGGAATGCTCACACATTAAAATATTTTTAAATAGCCAAAAGTGTCTCAAATCTTAATATCCACAAATACTGCCAGGATTAATAACCATTATTTTACTTTGAAACCTGGGTTATTATCCCAGCCATATTTAAACACTTATCTTAGACTGCTGTGAAATATAGACTATTAACAGGCACTTAAGAGCCATCTTCTTAACAACTTAAGGACCGCTCACGAGTTTTTTCGTGTTTCGCGCGCCATCTCTTATGGACCTTAGATGTCAACACACTGTCTTGTCCATATCGAATGAAGCGATCTCATTGCTGGAAACCGTGCAGGTCAATCTACTAAAAACTATATAATTGCACGAACCCATAAAGCATTGCAGTTACATTGTATTTTGGCCATTCAAATAGTCTTCGTCTTCAAGTCTGCCCAAAAACGTGCGTTCTCTGGCGTATGTCTTAGAGATTTCTATGCGGTATGCAATGTGTTAACAGTACTTTATATCAAATGAAAATAAGCCATTTTGTAAAGTGGCTGGAACAGAAATTTCAAAAGGAACTTCATATATCATAAAAATATATAATTTCCAAAAACTGTCATTAAGAATTAATACTGCCAGAAGCAAGGAACTATGAAATAGGAGATAGACTGTTAAAAAGAATTATTTTCATATGGAAACTGTTATTCAAAGGTACCCCCTCCTCGCTGTTTCAAAAATCTTAACCTACTTAACCAATCATTGCATTTACTGGAAATATGTTGCACTTATACAAGCTTCCTGGACACTCCCAAGTCTACAAAGAGTAATTAGGGAGGGCACAACTATGTAACATGGTATTTTAGGAAGCAGCTTCCTGGACTTTGAGGAGTTAGAATGTTTGTAAAGGGTGTGTGCCATACTCTTTTTTTTTTAAGCACTATTAGTTTAAGGTTGCTTCTCATAGGTCAGTACTAGTGAGTACACATCCTGACTAAAGTACGAAGGTTTATGAAAAGCATCCTTTTAAATTATCCAGAGCATGTGTTGGTCACATGTTTTGGACTAATGTTTTTGCACACACTGACATTTGATCTGGAAGGCACAGATTAAAATTTAGATATCAGCTTATTCAACTGTCCCTTTTTCTCTTGCATTCACAAACCCCCATTCTTTGCTATGCTGCTCTATAGCTTAATTCTATTAAAACATCAGGATCAATCCAAATCAATTGGTTAGTACTTTAAAAGTAATCCCCATGAACAGTGCACATTTTTAGAAACTTCGTTATACACACAAAAATTAGTATTTAGGGGCCTTGAAATACACCATTAGGCTATGCTGTATGTGTAATTTCCTAGTTATTCTTCTATACTCTTTATTAAATCATCTATTTAACCCTCTTTATGATAAAATAGAAACAATTAGTCTTCATGACTACTAAATCAGTAAATTTCATCAATCCTCACAAAACAAGTGGGGAAACTTGCAGTGCCAAACAAAAGTGTACAATGGCAAAGAAAAAGACATCTAGTTATTCCTGCTCTGTGTGACTTTTGTTGTTTTACTTACCTTCAAAGATTCATTTCACTACAAAAAGGAACAGACTTTCTGGGGTCTGAAGGGATTGGTACTTGAAGATACTCCAGTCAGCAGGGGGTCATGTTGAGCATTCTGCAGACAGAATTGTTTCAGATCTGCAGCTGCCTGGGAAACCTATGCGTAACAAAGGGAGGAGGAGTGGAAGGTGATAATGTTTTAAGGAAAAGTTTTCTCAAATCTTTCAAAATACCTGCAATAAACATTTCCCTTAATTCAAAATAAACTAACTGAAGTTCACTACTGAGCTCTTAAAGCACTGAATGTAAATAAGACTGTAGTTTGTTTTCTTTTGCTTATTAGAAGCATCAAATGATTCAGTACAAGCAGTACAATTCCATTTATCTGCAAAGTACAGCACATTTTGCTAGTTTATTAATAAGCAGGCTGTTCAAGTGCAACCTTGAGGATAAGCAACATCTTGCTTTTTATTAAGAGCAGTACATACGATAGGTAAAGATAAAAGCATTAAAATTCTAGCAAACTATTACTTCACCTTGAAACCAGTATTACTGGAAAAATGCTACTACTGTGAATGAACACAGTGTTCTAAATCTAAACCATTCAGCTGCGGGGTGGGGGAGTGGCGGGGGAGGGGGAATGCAGACAACTGTACTTAACAATAAAATAACCTAAAAATAAATAAATCTGAACCACTCAGTCCACTGTTTTGGCATTATGTTATCATCAGCTGTTTAATGTTACTGGAAAGTGACCGCTTTCTCCCCAGTGTCAGATGACTGAAAAGCTGATAGCAAACTTCAGTTAACAGTCCGAGCAGCCTGCCTTTAAGAAACTCTATTTGCCCTAAATGTGATTTAATAATTTTCCTATGTGTATGCAATGCCACTGAAACAGGATTTAAGGAACTTCCATGGCTTTACAGTATACTAAATCATTTAAATACCTACTATTTGTATATATTCTGGAAAGGTGATGCAGGGAATAAAAACAGTGAACTGAATGGTTCAGGTGTGGAACATGGATGCCTAAAAGATGCCCCAAATGAATAAAATTACTAAGTCTTGAATTGAAGTTCAGGAAGATGGGAAAAATAATCATTTATTCTCAGTTTTAACTGTCTTCAAGGAGGGTGAGAGCAGTTAGGTGTCCAGTCCGGCTGGGGTATTTGGCCTTTGAAAAGGAAGTTAAGAGCATCACAGATGGTCTCTCTATACCAAGAATGCCAGCAGACTACTGCTGCACCCCAGACATTAACGTGACAAAAGGATCCATCATTCTGACAGGAATCTACACTCTGTCCTCAGAATTTATTTGTATGTTTGACTTATACAACAGTGCAGGTAATGAGTTCCACAAGTTTATTTAGTAATTGTGCAAAGTAGTTTTCAAATACCTGGTACCAAGTACTTTGCTAAATGGCCACTCTGCTCCCTCCAAAAAGAAGGTAAGTATAAAGCCAAAGTGGTATCATTTTTCACAATCTTACAACTTGACTTCATTCACATTAATCAGCAGTAACAATAAAGCATCTTAATTTTCTGCCTGTAGTGTAGTAAGGTCCAACTTAACTGTTTCATAAATATACTTCTAGGCACTGAGAATATGTAAAAGTCCCTGCTGTTATGGAGCTGACAGTTCAGAGAAAAAGACAGACAAGATGCTCTAAAGTGGTTTGTTAGAATGTGACCTACAGGAAGTTGTCTCTGAGGAGGTGACATTTAAACTTCCCAATGCCCAGAAATCCAGCCAAGTAACCATCAAGGTGAAACTAATCCGTGAGAATTCCCATGGACTGGAGAAAACTGAGACAAAAGTTCTGAAACTCAACAAGCTGCTAGCCCCTAAGACACTAATAATCACCGTCCAGGAGGCGAAAACCTTATAATCTTGCATAATTATTACTGCCTTCTTTCAATCTCAAAAGTGGACTGGGATGGCAACTAATTGTATGGTCACCCTACATATGGGAGAATTTATCAAGCATTTGTGACAACTTCTATCAACTGTACTCAATCAAAGGTTTAAACAGTAAACTTGTGGTAGCTTAAAAATATCACTGGGGAAAAAAAAAGCACTAGCCAGTGGTCAGGGATAAAAAGGATGCACAAAATGAACTAACCACATTCTGCAACTCATCTAAAGAAAAGTTCATTTCAAGTCCCAAGGTGGAATGTGCCCCTCCTCCCCACCCTAGCATCAGACAAATTGAGAACTCTAAAACCAAGTCACTTGTGGTGGCTTTAATGATCCCGACCAGAAGCCTCCTACAGAATTAAGTATAGGATGCAGGCATCATGCTGAGGAGTTATTGGAGGAGCAAAGGTTTTCATAACAAAGCCCTCAAGTACTTTATTCTGAGTACTTCACCTCATTTTCTTTGTAGACCAGAGCTAAGTACCCCTACTTAAATTAACACAGATTTCAACCAGCATTTTTTTCTTTCTAGGGCCACTCCAATCTAAGATAAAGGCACACCTGAATGACAATGTAATGGTCGGTTAAGAAATAAATGTCAAATTTCAAAGTTAAATCCAACCAAGACTGACCATAAATCCCAGTGGATAAGGTATCTGGAGATTAGAGAAATGAATTCCAAACAGCAATGGAGTCCACAGAACATACAGGACAGAGAGGGGAATCCCACACCAAGACGGATGGGAATTTCCCTGTCTTCCTGAGGTCCCTGACATTTCTACTTGAGGAAGTAAATGAGATACCACCTTATTCTACAAAACATTTCTGGGAGAAGTCAAGAGTAGCCTGATGAGCAAAGAATCAAATCATCTTGGAAAACGGCTGCTGCTTTGAACAGAATAAATGATTTATATTTCACTCCCGGGTTTTTTTTTTTTCCGTTTCTTTTTTTAATTACAAGTAGTTTCACATGTAAGCTGACCTGTACCAGAACGAAGCCAATCCACTTGGAATTTTTTTAAAAATCAGGAGAAACCTGAACTAGCACTTCAATGTCAGGTTGTCACACTTGAAAGGCTAGTCCCCCGAAGTTCATTAACAAAAGACAAGGTCAATGCTAACCAGACACCAAAATAAGTAAAACTAGCCCACACTAATCACTTTTGGGGTATGCGGACCTGTAGATATCCCCAAGGTCGAGTCACAGCAAACTGTGCCAAAGAGGTATGAATTGCACCCTTTGTGTAAGGCTGGTTATATAGGGCACCAATGCTGGCTTTATACACCGGGAACGTTTCAAAAACAAACATGCTTCTTTAAATCTACAGTTCAAGTTATGCAAGAATCTGTTCTCAAGTATGTGTTCGGTGGGTGAAAGGAAAAAATCTACTACTAAAGGGAGTGGGTTTGCAAAGGTTTGACACGAACACGAAAAGAAAAATACGTCTATTCTCAATCAAAAGTAGGATAAAGCCCCGTCGAGTGACGAGAGACGGTCTAGGCCGCTGGAGAGGAACGGGAAGGGTGCGGACTGCGCGCGGGACAGCTGCTGGCGGGGCCTGCGGTGGAGTCGCCGCAGAGGGAGGGAGAGGGAAGGAGGGTCGGAATGCGGAAAGCCGCAGACTAGGCCTGCGGCCGGCCCGCTTTGGAAAGTTCTGGGGCGGAAGGGCGCACTAACCTGCCTCCAAACCACAGCGCCGACCCCACGGCTCAGTCTCTAAAAGTCGGCCGCTCCCCGGCCGACGCCCGCGCCGAGCTCACAACTCCCCAGGGGAAGAGAGTCCCGCCCGCCACAACCCGCTCGGCCGCCGAATCCCACCCGCCACCGCTGCCACCGCCGCCTTCCCCTCCCCCTCGGTCGCCCGCCCCCGCTCACCTTCACGCGGTTAAGCCCGGCCTCCAGCCGGAGCTGTTGAACCACCTTCTTCATAGCGGTGACACTGGAGGAACCAGACATGGTGCACGTAACCTGGGTCGATTTGTCGGTAGTGGGTCCGCTGGGCCAGACGGCGGGGGAGCGAGGCCAGGGGCGGGGCTCGGAACTTTGTCTCTAAGTTTCCGGTTCTTCGCTCCGGGGCTCCACCCTCGGCGCGCATGCGCGTCATCCCGCGCGAGCAGTTTCAGCTTCTCGCCCACGCGCGGCGCCAGCGGAGGGAGGCGGAGGGAAGAGCGAGAGGGGGCGGGGCGGAAGTGGGCGCCGCGGCTGCGGGACGTGAGCGCAGGCGCGACGCCCAGCCTCTCTTCGCTTTACCCGGAGGCTGATTTGGGAGAGGTAGGGAAAGTCTTGGGTCTCCGACACTCGAGAGAGACTCTGAAGAGGACTGGTGAGCGAAAGTCAGGCGCTTGAGGGAGTTACATAAAAGGCCTCGTGGCGGGTTGACAAGGAGGTTCCAGGTTAGTTGGCGGCTGAGGTTGAGGGACGGGAAGGTGAGAGCCCTGCTGAGGCTTGGGAGCTAGGAGTAACCGGCACGTCACTGGCAGCCCATCTCCACGGAGACGCGACTCTAAGAGACCCAAGTTTGTCCTGTGGGCGACCCATCCCGCAGCCCACTTCCCAAGATCAGAGCCCTAACTCCGGAAGAGGGCGCGGAAGTCTCTGGAACCCACCGAGGGGAGCAGTCGCGTGGCGGGGAGCAAGGGCGCTGGTTGCCTTGAGAAAAGACGATCTTCTCTAGGGGTAGCTTTTGTTGCCTCTTAGCTCTTGGTTTTCTGGAAGAGGTTGTGAAAAAGCCAAGGTGCTGGTTGTAGATTACACGTGTCTTGTAACCTGTTTCATTTGCGGGGTTAGTGCTGATTTTACTTTAAAAAATAAAACTCATTTTTTGTATATGTTTCGGGAAAGTTTGTTCATTTGTGTCTCAATTGTAACTTATTACCTGCTGCTTGACATTGATCTCCAAGGGGGTTTTTGAAGAGATAGTAGTATCTTATCAAGCAAAATAGGCTGTTTCACCCATGCGAAAGTTGTGTGTTATGGCACAGCATTTACGACAAATGTTTCCGATTCTGTTGGGATAGCCCTTCAACGAATATACTGATGATTTCTATGAATATGAATAATTTCATTATTAATGCATTTCAATTTTTTGATAATAAATTCCACATGTAATTTGCTGTATGTCAGCAAAACCTAACTTATTTATTGAACAATTTAAATCATTTCACAAAAATGTACAGTGTACTTTTAGCATTGTACTTAATTCATACAGTGGATGTAATGACTAGGGTTATAAAACAAGATTTGAATTCTGGCTATTTGCCCTTGGTCTCCCTGGGCAAGCTACTTAAACTTGGCTGAGACTGTTTTCTCATGTAAAAATGAAATAATAAAACTTATTTCGCAGTTGTTTTGGGGAACGAAATGAAATTGTATATGTAAAGAATATGACAAAGTATCTTGATAATTGTCACTTCTCCCTCTTCTCCAGCAGCATTTTAAATTATTTCTCTTTGGGTGGTTTGTTGGCCAATATCATTCATGCTTTATAGATTTAGAAGATTAAAAATAAATACCTTTATTCAAAGAATGTTTTATTTCATTTCACAGGAGTTGTAGAGTATTCCTCTAAATTCTAAGAATCGTGAAATGTTAGCACTAGAAGGGATAAAGGAAATACATAGTTCAATATCCTCTTCTATGAGGAGGAGTGTTGAGGAATAAGCAAAGCCTGAGTTGTTTTAAGCTTAAATATCCACAGAAAAAGTTTTGTAGGTTTTAAAAAAAAAATACTGCACAAATCCACCACAGGGTTTGACTTGCTGTCTCAGGTTAAGATATATAAATTTGTGCGGTGTCCATCTATAAAGGATTCAATTTAGGATGGGAAAGAAGAAAAAATTGAGTTTATCTTAAATTCAGTTGCATCTAAAGTGATTAGCAATAAATACAGTTTATCAACTATCAATATCTCCTAAACAAGCCATGGTTTTTGACCCAGCACAGTGATTTAAAACAAAGACCTTCAAGAGAATTCTTATAACAATGAATGGCAAGAAAACACAACCAAGAAATCCTGTCATTTTTTTTTTGTCAGCAGAGCATAGTCAATTTAAATTTACCTGAAATCTTTGCCTGAAATCTTATTTAATTAGTACCCTAAGTTCTTTAGTTTATTGGGTCTAGATTCAGTATTTGAATAAATACAATAAAGTTTCAAGTGCCTTGCTTTGTAGTTGAAAGCTGAATTTCTACGTAGTATGCACTCTCTCAAGTTGAATCTCTTTCTAGGAGGAAAGTCAGAATTCTGACTTCCTTCTCAAAGAGTGACTTTATATTTCTTTGTTTCTATAGTCACCAAGCAAATTGGGGTTTGGAGAGTATGGGGGGTGTTCCCCCTGTTATTAAGCTAGTTTGTGTTAAAGACAAGACTAGAACTTAGATCTCCTGATTTTTATCCCATTATATGTAGGTAACATATTTGTTTCCATGGAGCTGCTCATATATCAAAGCAATACTTAGTTTTCATTGGGTATGGAACTATAATGAAATTTAGCTAAAAGAAACAACAAAGACTTAATTTAGGTACCCAGTATAAGCATCATAAGACTTTATTGTATTTTTAAATCAGTATCTATGGATGGGTGGAGATACCACTAAATACTTTAATTTTTATTTTAAAATACACATTTTTCTATTTTTCTGTTACTTTGTGTTACACTTCATTTCAATAGTTATAATTCTGGTTCCAAAAAATGACAGGAACAATTTTTTTAAGATTTTATTTATTTTTAGAGAGAGGGGAATGGAGGGAAAAAGAGAGGGAAACATTGACCGGTTGCCTCTCATTTGCACCCTGACTAGGCACTAAACCCGCAACCCAGGCACGTGCTCAGACCAGATATCGAACCAGCGACCCTTCGCTTTGAGGGATGATGCCCAACCAACTGAACCACACCAGTCAGAAAAAAATGTCAAACAATTTATCTCTGTGTTTTGCCCCTTTTTGGAAAGTTTCCCAGAAGATACATGCAGAAGTGAAAGAGCGGCCTTTCTTTTCATCACTGAACATGTGCATAGTTGAGAAACTCTTGTTTTTTCGCAGGAAGGAATTCTTAATGGCGTTGGAGTTCTGGGGTTCCCCAAGATGGAAATCAAGAAGAAACCCCAGAGAAATATCCAGAAATTACACCTTTGCAGAAGCACAAGGAAGGCAGCACAAAGGAAAGGAAAGTTCTGTTAACTGGCTCAGAAGCTGGTTTAGCCTGGCTGCTTTTATAATCTGGGGACAGAGTGGGCTTTTGGGGAAAGTAGGCTTGTGAAATTTTTCATTAGGGCTGTGTGACTTCCTTTTTTCATTGCAGTTGCCTGGTTGTTATGTTCATCCCTGCCCTGTGGGGGCAAGATGGTGGACTGCTCATTTGACCCTGTATAGTAGTCAAATCTTGACCGATGGTGCTTGTGGGTCAGTAGTTTAAGCAGGCAATTAATAGAGGGGAGATAAAATCAACTACCTCTGAGAGTTTTTGAGCAGGTAGTGGAAAGGTGTTGACATTTTTGTGGTCAGCTTATCTTGAGCTCCTTCTGACCACCTATTTTTAACTTGGCTTCCTGGCCACCCAGTATTTTCCATTCCTGGCCCAATCCCTATGCTGTCACAGAATGAGATTGGGGGTGCAGGGAGGCGATGTACTTTTTCTACCTCTTATACATACTGTGCTTTCCATATTGACTGGTACTGACAGAAAAAATGAGACAAGGTTTGGTTTTCTATGTTCAACTCTAAATAATGTTTTAAGCTCATTTATTTCAATCTTGAACTCTATTTTTGGAATGTAAACTTTGAGATATCCTGTAAACAGGCATTCAAATACCATTTACCAAGAGAAACATTGTAACATACATCAGACATCAAGTTTTATTCTGGACAAGAAGGTGTCTCTGTCTCTTTAAAAAGTAATAAATATCACCCGGCTGGTGTGGCTCAGTGGATTGAGTGCCAGCCTGGGAACCAAAGGGTCGCTAGTTAGATTCCTAGTCAGGGCACATGCCTGGGTTGCAGGCCAGGTCTCCAGAAGCAGGGGCGTGAGAGGCAACCGCACTTTGATGTTTCTCTCCCTCTCATTCTCCCTCCCTCTCCCTCTGACTAAAAATAAAAAAAATATTTTTTTAAAATTATTTTATTGTTGTTCAATTACAGTTGTCCGCATTTACCCTCCCCCCACCCCACCCCAGGCAAACCCACCTCCCTCCCTTGCTTCCCCCCTCCCCCTTGGTTTTGTCCATGTGTCCTTTATAGCAGTTCCTGAATACCCTTGTCCCCCTCTCCCCTTCCCCTTCCCCTCTGGTTACTGCCAGAATGTTCTAAACTTCAATGTCTCTGGTTCTATTTTGTTTCTATGGTTGTATTTTGCTTGCTTACCTCAGAAGCGTCTTGACTGTGGCTGATCTAAATTTCCCGGTAGCTGATCTGGCCTTGGTGCCTTCTCTCCTGAGTCCTCATACGAAACTTTTTAACATTTCATATAGTAGAGGCTGCATGATGATGTACTCCTTGAACTTGACCTTATCTGAGAAGCACTTTATCTGCCCTTCCATTCTAAATGAAAGTTTTGCTGGATAGAGTATTCTTGGGTGTAGTCCCTTGCTCTTCATGATTTGAAATATCTCTCTCCAGCCCCTTCTTGCTTGGAAGGTCTCCTTTGAGAAATCCGCTGACAGTCTTATGGGGAT